>JAPMOB010248514.1:22972-44280 GCA_029875015.1 Lepomis gibbosus
ATCCCTCTCTCTCTATACGCACACACTCACAGACACTGGCCTGAGATCAGGAGCATGTATGAGGTGACAGTCTGCTCTCACTGTTAGGTCCTCAGCTCCCACTGGCCTTCCAGATGGCCATGGTGTCAGCACCACACCTTTTGCCCACACGACACTCCCTACATCCGTCCAATCCCCGCCCACACCGCTTGCTCCCTGTAACAAAGTACACAATTGCAAATTAAGCAAAGATGTCTTGTAAGAGATTCCTCATTAGCATTAATCTAGAAATGATTACAGGTTAGGGATTTCTACAACTTCACCCATGTCAAAGGTGCAAGGAGAAAAGGAATTGTACGAAGAGGTCAAAACTCCAGCAGCACTTGTGATATACTTTATTGTAAGACACATGTGACAAGATGAAACCCTCATAACAGGGAAATCGTCTTGAATGGCTTGAAATATGGAAGGTCTGTGTAAGTCTAAGGTGTCCTCCTTTAACCTTTTGACATTTTAATGATCCTGTATTTGTATTTCTGTACTTGCTTTTTTAACAGCTTCTACAGATAAATTAAACAAAAATGCGAAAAAACTAAACCCAAATAAATTATACGCATGGCTAACTGAGAAGGTTGGATGACCGATTTCAACCACAGTGCTTTTAGAAAATGTAAGCATTTATCTTGTTTATATCATATCATTTACATTTCAAACAAATCTTATTTTTGCATAATCACTAGACCATTTTAAGTGAACCAAAAAAAAGGAACAATCACCAGGAGTTTCTCTGTGTTGGATGAGTTTCCCTGTGAAGGACCTACCAGACACTTATTTGTTTTATAAGAGAAAATGAAAGCTTTCGCAAACTGTCCTTTTTATATTGAATTGCTATGGCGTTGGATCAGTTGGCAACAGAAACTAGAAAAACAGACTTTTATTTCTTAAAACACAGATCATTAAATTATTCAGTGAAAGTTTGCAGAGGATGTGCGCTCGTGTTCTGCAGTGCCTTGTTTCACATTCACACAGCAACTCAAATTCGCTCGGGGAGTTCCGCAGGAGAACCACACGTTTGTTTTCTTCTTCTGCTACAGCGCAGCTACGCCAGAGCAGATTGGACAGTGTGTGCTTTGCTTTTGGGTCCTTGTGGGTGGGGTCACTTCTGGTCACATTATCATCCCTTTGACTTTTGCCGCTGATTTCAACTTTTCAACTGATTAATTCCACTTGTTCGTCTTTTAATTTGGTTCCTGTCATCATGCCTTTCAGTCATTACTGCTGCCAGGTTCAGCTATTCAAAAGCTGTCTTCCCATTCGCTGTCTGTGCTCAGCAGCACCCCTTTTCATTAAGGTGCTTGATTCACTCCGTGCTGTTCTCTATTAATACATTCCTCCTTTCACCCCCTGGTGAATTCCTCTGTACTGTACATATATACTCCCCATTGTTGTCCCTATCATGATCATCTCTCCTGCTGCCCTCCTCTTCCTATTTGTCTCTCTTTCACTCTTCCTTCTCTTCGCCAAGTGCTCTCTGTTTCCTTCCTCCCCCTCTCCTCACATTTCTGTCTCTCCCTGCCTGCCTCCATCCTTACTGCAGGGGTGAATCATCCCCGTTTCTGCTTGCCTTGTCATGTTGGGCCCCCCTGCACGTCTGTCCAGGCCTCATCACACGGCGATGGCGCTAGCTGGGCTGACATCTCGCCACAACGCTAAGGGCCTCTGATGTCCATGACGCTAGAACTGACCTGTACCTCACTCCTCAGAGCACTGACATCATCAAAGTGGGACATATTTTGTGCCCCGGGGGCTATTAATTGGAAAGTATGGTATAAGTCACATTTTCACCTATGCCATTTCCAAATTAGAAGGGAAAGGAGACAAGGAGTTTTACATCTTTTTCTTTTTATCAAAGATGTATTCTAGCTTGCTGCAGATTTTTAGGCCTTTTCATGTAGTTCGTATCCTGCTGTCTCCTCACTTGGTATGATCAAGCTGTTGTCGGAATGAAGGACCACATCAGCACTATTTTCTTCAGAGCTTTCCCTCACAGGGGAGCCACCGCCTCCCCACGCAATCTGCTTCAAACGACACACCGGATCACACCCTTGCATATGCTCATATGCGCTCACACACTTCGAAACAGCCGAACCTCCGTCCTTGATACAAAAGTGCACACAAATGAAAGCCCCAGAATCCTCCTTGGTGGAAAAAATTGAGTCATGGTCCTTCTGCTTGCGTAAACTGACAGACAAGCCAAGCGAAAAATGGAATCAAAATGTCCTCATATTGGGGGAGTGTGTGTGGGCATGAGCAGTGGCGCTGTGTGAGTCTGTAACAAGCACATGCAAATCAAGTCAAAGCAACCTCAGGCTCATTAAATAAAACATGGCAGTGAGGACAAAAGCCTGCTTCTACTGTAACCCTGCATATTCATAATGAGCGCTCTTTTCTCATGTGGAGTGGAAGGATGTTACGCAAGTTGACTAATTCTCCCTGGATCCTTCTTTGGGTGTGTGTTGTTGTTCTGCAGACTTTGAGCAGGGCTGTAGTAGGAGGCAGTTCTGTTTACCTTTTTTCTAAACGAGGATGGGAGACTTTTTTTCAAATTTATTTTGACCTCCTGTGAGAACCCTGAGCGGAGGTTCTGCTGAGTGTTGATCTGTCACTGTAATGAAGAAATAAAATGCAGCGAATACTTCCAATTACCATTTTTAAATGCACTTATTGTAGAGGTCAGTATGTATTAGGGCACTCATGGCTACGCTCAGTGTTTTGGTGGAAAATGACAACTTCATTTTAGTTGCAGTGAGCTGGGATTTCCCTGGTACTTCTGGACAGAAATAATTGCCTTCTCTTCAAAAATATAATTGTGTTTTAATCATATTCCCCCTAAAATGACAATAGTCTTCCACAAATTTGAAATCTGTATAAGGCCTCTAATCTGCAACTAACACAAGGAAGTAACATATTACATTTTAGCTGTAAGCAGAAATGTTCATACATCAGCAATATTCTTAGAATTCTGCGTATTTTGTTCTTGACAGTTTTGAGGGAGATTGTGGCCCTGTGTAGGGTAGGCGTAATTTATTGAAGTTAACTAATAGCTGAGGCATTTAGTAATGATAGTAACAGAAAATATGTGCTCAGTATGGATTGGTCATATCAGATTCACTTAATTGACCCTACGCCACACCCCCCTTAGTTACTATTGCTAAGACCAACAAACCATCAGACCTTTCAGATTTATTACGGCGGTGCCACTGTCTATTACGGCACTCCCTTGAGAAATAATGTCTAATTTTTGGAAAAATTAAAAAGCGATCTCAAAAAGCAGACAGAAAGATTTGCACTATACATTTTAAGGTTGTATTCAGGCTGTCAAACTGATGTGAGACAAATAAAGACAGAAGCTAAAGCCTACCGATTACATAGTAAAAGTGAACCACCACATCACCTGATGACTGAGACTGCGGACAATGATATTAGGGATTAACAGAGCTGGGTAGGTCTCTATTCTAAAGCAAAAGGGATGTATAGCTTTACATTCAGTAGTAATTTAGCCTCCGTTAGCTAACATTACATTTGGAACAATCCACAGCCTACAATTTTCTGGATTTTTTTTAGGTTTTGGAAAGGGAATAAATCATACTTCTACTTTCAGTCTGTCTGGGTACCAGTGGTAACTATTACCCAGGTGACCCAGGAACAGTGTTTGACCATATCTTAGAAAAATACAGCAAAAAAGCTAAAAAATGACTCCTTTTGCATATGAGTCAATGTAAAACAGCCATCAAAGTGTGGGACCTCAGTTAGAGAGAGTCCTATACTGCGCTGTAATTGGCCAGCTGCATATTCAGGGCGTGGCTTAGCAAAGGGTAAAATAGGTCAGTATTTTTCATTACTTTTGCTAAAGGAATTGTGTCACATTTTTCAGTAGAGATGCAGTGATTAATCAAATAATAGATTAGCTGTTGACTATTAAATTAATTATCAAACTATTTGAATAATCGATTTGAGTAATTTTTTTAAAGAAAAACGATTTGATTCCAGCTTCTTAAATGTGAATATATTCTGACCTTGCTCCTCTATGACAGAACACTGAATATCTTTGGGTTGTGGACAAAACAATACATTTGAGGATGTCATCATGGGCTATGGGACACTAATTGACATTTTTCACCATTTTATAGACCAAACAACTAATCGAGAAAATAATCAACAATGAAAATAATTGCTGCAGCCCTATTAATCAGACAACAAAATGATACCTGCCCAATCACTGACATTTAGTTAAAAATCCCAAACAGGAAATGGATAAAGAATCCAAATTATATTATATTGGTTTATTAGAGTCCATGTAGGCGCATTTGATGTGCCGATGTCATTTCCAAAACTTGACTTGAAAACCAAACCTCACTGAGGTGTGTCCTTGATGATGCATCTATGAGTGTCATTTCACTTTGGTCCTGATTATGACTTGAACGCTACCGAAGTAGATGTAAGAAACATTCGAGGGAGGTGGGCAGAGAGGCCATAATTTGTTGCCTCCACTGATCTCAGTGATCTTCAGCCAGCAGAGTAGGCTGTGGGAAAGAAAAGTAAAAGAGAGCCCATTTAGATCCGGCTTCACAGATCCATCGCCCGGAGTGATGGGTGAGAGATCTGCAAAAAGAACTTGGACTGTGACAGGCAGTGTTCATTAATGCCCCAGCCTCTGCTGTAGAGTCCAATCAAGGGGCTCCACACACAAAAACCCTCAAACACTAAAGCTCTCTCGCGCACCCGCACACGCACACACACGGTTATCCAAGCAATGAGACAGGCGGGCTAAGCGTGGGCACTGATGGCTTCACTGCCTCAATTGATGGGTGCTTAGAGGGGAGTGAAAAAGGAGAGCTGGAGATACGAGGCCAGCGAGACTGAGCGTGAGAGAGATGGAGTGGCGGGTCTGCTCTGTCGATGACTCTCTGATAGCCTGAGCTTAGCACCACTTCTGCTCAACATGCAAAGCCATTACATTAACCCACATGCTGCCCAGCTGTTTCCATTAAACGCTTTGGTCCTGAAAATCTCTTTAGCTGTCACTAGATACACTACAGCACTAATAAAGCTGCCTCACTACCAGGTGCTGAATTATACTGGTAAAAAGCAGTGTTATATTTTATAGATATTAGGCCTTTAGCCAATGCTTGTATCCAGAGTGAGTCACAGGGAGGGCAACGATGGAGTTTATAGTCGTAAATTGCCAACATTAGAGGGAACCAATATTGCATAAATATCAGTCTCTACAAGGAACTGGCATAGCTGCGTTGTGGCAGAATGTGATAGTGAATCTACAGTTGCTGCTGTGTGACAGACTTGGCAAGGCAATAAGGCAGTGTCTGTCACAGTACTGTGTCTGTTTGTACTGTCATTCAAATGTTTACCTCCCAAATACCCATCTGAAATGTAATCAGCAGTGTGTGCTTTGATTGTAAGCCTGTTTGGGGGTGTGATTGACTCAAACGCCGGACAAATAGGCAGAGTGCCTGCAAGCATTTTCCTTAGTGAAAAAAAGACAAATGCTGACTGGAGGCACGTCGCCCCTGATCTGTCCTTGACCCAGCTGGTAGGGAAGACAGTAGGAAAACGAGCCTGTGCAATGCAGAGAATGAGTGCATGGGGTGCTTTGAGAGAAGATCAGGATAAATTTGTTATGGACAATTCATTTTCTTATATTTTGTGTAACTTTGAGAGTTGTACGTACTTGTTTTAGTTTTTCCCTGTCAATGTGTTGTATCAAATTCTGAATAATATCATAGTGCAGGGGTATTCAATAAGAATTCAAAGAGGTCCAGTTAGAGAAAATTTCCCGGAACATCAAAATGACTACCCTGTGTTATCATTCAGTACCATAATGTATAGTTGTATCAACATTTGTTTTTAGTCAACAACAGACTGTAAAATCAAATAATACTTTGATATTTCAGTTTTCACATCAAACTGGAGGGATAATAAATAATAACTATAAGTACTCCAATAATAAATCCAAAATTTAAGTAAACTAAAATAAAGTGCCTAATTTTTACAAAAAGGAAATAAAAAGTGTAGCTTGAAGTGATGAAGTGTAGTCTTAACCAATTCTATAATAAACCCTCAACACATCTTAACAACTGAACAGCTGTAATGCCTCCTCTTCTCTTTCATTCCCTCTTATTCCCACTTTTCCTACTTTCTCTTGTTCAGTGAGAAACGTGAGCTCTAGCTTGTCCTGCCAGCTAGGACTGGAGATCTTGAGATATTCTGGTTCTGAACTGCCCATGGGAGGAATGTACATCTATACATTCTTGATTAAAAGCCATGTCAAATCTCTTTTCCCTTTCGTCTCCTCAATTTATGTGAATCCAACCTGAATCTTGCGGACTCACAAGCATCGGAATGCATAGATTTCATTGGCTGAGTAGCGTCACATGAGATGATTGGAGCACATACGATTGGTCTGTGAGTTTCCTGGGTTGCTAAACCAGTACAGTAAATGCTAGAGAAGCTGCGCTGGTTAAAATAGAAACGCTCCGTCACGAGGTAGTAAGTCTCAAAAATAAATCAGCTGTAGGTCGGCGGTCCGGAGAGGACAGCGGCTGGGTCCGGATCCGGACTGCGGTCCACCTATAAGTGACCTCTGTCATAGTGTAATGTCACTCTGCGTGACTATTTTAGGCTCTAATACAAACTTGTCTGTTAAAGCATGTCTCTTTGGCTTGTGTGTTGACCCACACAGGAGACAGCTCCACAAACAGTTTTAAAAAAAGAAAAGAGAAAGAAAGAGGAAGAAAGACACTTCCTCTTGTCTCATTTCTGCTCCTGCATTGTTCTCAAATGTAATCATTAAAATGACACAGGAGCTAGAGCTCCTCTCAAAATGGGCAATTTTATAGCCTGATGCAATTTTACAAAATGGATTACTGAAATTCAGAGTCTCAAGTGTTGTTTTCTTTGACATTTGAATTAAATGGCAATGAAGAGATTTGGTAAAAGGGATTTGAAAATATCTTTTAATCAGGGTGCATGCATGGAAAAGATCTTAAACTTAATTTCACAATAATAATGCTGGAAATGTCCTTTTTAGGGATGCATCATATTCCACAGAGAGTGCTTAACTGTTTCAAAAATAGTTTCATACCAGTTAAATTGCAGCCTTCCCTTCCATTTTAATAAAAAATATATATATTTCCAATCATCTAATTGGCAACATTGATATTAACAGCCTCATTGAGTCCTGTTTGTTGGTCATGCACTTGCATTCTTTTAAAGGGTTAAGTGAAATGTACCAGTTGCTCTGACTCCCTCTGATTTGCTCAGATCAAGTTTTTCTGTGACGAGCCTATATGCAATCACATGAGACAGCAGGAAGCAGAAAGAGGACTGATCGGTCTCATTAGATGAGCTGATGTGTGTGTCTGCTGTATGTATGTGAGTAGTTTCGAGTGGCCTCTAGACACGTCACAATCAACATGTCTGTTTGATTCAGGGCTCCCCTCAGAGCTTCCCTTTGAGCAGTTCGGACTGAAAACAGATCAGGTTGTTCTCCATCAGGTGTGCGGCGTTGAGCGGCGTAATGAATTCCAGGAGGCTGAGCATGCTAACAAGTTCATTATTCCAGCTCGGTTTAGGAGTAATTACCATTTTGCATTCAAAGCCATTCAAGACTGGGTTGCTTTTGTCTAATTAATCCATGTGTAAATTCAGATAAATATTTGCACAGGTGCAAATGCACAAGGTGCAGCTTTGTGACAGCCAGAGATTGGTGTGGCCATGTTTGCTGATATATCCACATGTAGGCTATGTCCTGGAGCTAAAGGGGGATGTAGGCATGTCTCTGATGTGCTGACAGCTTCCAGGTTCAGGATCTGATGATGAGAACATCACTGAGAGGCCTGAAGTGAACTTGTGACGCCCTTCCTTTTCATGTTAGGCTGCTTTCTAGCTCCAAACTTGCTCTATCATATCCCATGATGTTTGCATGGGATGTTTGCAATCCCATGCAAACATCATTTTCAGATGTTTGCATGGGATTGTTATGGTGTGATCCTAATAAGCCGCCATGTTTAGAGCCTACATCAGATAAGCAGAGTTGTCTGTGTTGGTACACCTGGCTTCCCTGAGTGCATAGTCTCAATGGTGCCCATCCACTGCAAGCATCACAACTCTTCTGTACATTATATCCTTCTTACAGAACTCGGTCTGAAAAGATGGATTCAGGTACATCCCAGCTGGCAGCTTTTAACAAAATGTGCATTAACTGCAGGTTTATAGCTAAAAATCTGGACCTTCAAACAATGCTTCCAAAATTCAGTCCACAACCACACATCGTCACAAAATTATTCATAGTTTGTGCACCCAAATTAGCAATTTTCAAACCTCAAGTTAACAATTTGATTTAAATAGTAATTAATTCCCTTGAATGTATCATTTGTTCCTCTTGTCTCTTTACCTTTAAATATGTATATTACTGGAAAGAAAACAATCTTTCATTACACATGCATCTGTGACTGTATGGAGCAAGATTTCACATGAGAACTATAATTAGGCTTAATTATTGTTTTCCTTATTTGTTATAACGTAGTGTGTCTCTAATTTGTCTGAAGTTACTGTTGTACCCATGATTAAAGTTAATAATGCCCCTGCAGCTGTTATTAAAAGATACACATTATAGCGGCAAAGAAACAAGCTGTTCAGAAGAGTAAGAAAATGAGCCGTCAAAGCGACACTATTTTTCTTAAAGAATCAGCAGTAAAAAAAACATATTTGCACAAATAAATTGGTCTAACATTGCTGTCTGTCGCATGAGACACATTCTGTAGCGGTCAAATACAACTTCTGACTACTCTAAATGTTTCCTAAATGTTGACAGTGTGCATTGTGAGTCCCCACCCAGTGGTATGTATTACACAGGATCTTTGTTGTCTTGAATAAATAGACATATTACTGGGAGTCCAGGGTTCAGCCCACACTAGCGGCTTGCCACAGGCACACACTCCGTCTTCAAGGGAAAAATATTCTCACTGCTTAAGCATTGGGACGGGATTGCCACCAGTCAGTTGAAATAGGAAAGCATCATAAACACAGTAGAAATTAAGAGTCTCCTAACTGAGAAAGTATGTATTTCACATGATAACAAGAAGTTAAATTAAGTGAGTGTGGTTTTATCACCTTTTATGGCGCCTTTAAAAATCCAAGCATGCCTAGATACATTCTGGTTAATTTCTACATATGCCCTGAATTACCTGTGGTGTCTCTGTGACTGTTGATGTCATAGAGAGTTGTGCATTTCATTTGAAGAACATACTACATCTTGTGCACCACTGGGATTTGTAAACTTGAAATCACAAAGATATCTTTTCTCTCTCTCTTAGAAATGTGAAACTTCGAAAGAAATAATAATCTAGCGGATTTCTGCAGGGTGAATATTTAGTTGCTAGGCAACAGTTGTTGGCATTCGACAGAAACCCTCAAGTAAAGAAAATGGTGAAAGGGGCGGGCGGGTTGGGCTGCATTTGTGGCAAAACGGAAACATGAGTGGATCGAAATAGGTTGTATGGACCAAATGGCAATTTCCCCAGGCTTGAAGTGGCTATGCTGTTTTGACAAATTGGCCCACATGCAGGACAGTTGTTTACTAAACCAAGGCCATTTGAACAGCTTGTGGCCATTTTAGAGAGCACTTGTTTGAAGCTATAAACTTTCAAAATCTTTTTTTCCCTAGATTTCTAATTGACAACAGTGAGCTTTTAAAGTGTTGTGTGTGTTAAGCTGCTGTGCTTATAACTACATTGATTGCTAAAATGTAGGGGGTCTCTGCTAAACACAGTGCTGTAATTTTTTATCTTCACACCATGTGTCACACACACACACACACACACACACACACACACACACACACACACACACATATATACACAGTTTCCTCACAAAACTCCCCCAGCAGCAACAGTAGCTGTCCATGTAAACCCTCTCTCACCACAGCTGTTTGTCTTTGTTCCTTCATCTTTGGCTTGTCATAGCCATTACCCTCCTCACTCTGCCCTCTGGCAACTAGTGAAGAAGTCCATGACATTGATGCAGGATTTTTGTAACACGGTTCCCCATCCGAGCCCATTTTCTTCGTCAGATTGGGAGTTCGGATATTTATAATCTTGGGGCACCAGCTAATGGTATTTGCAGAGCAAAATCAGTTTAGCGCGTGTTTTCTGTAATGGCCTTGACTGCGTGGCATTGCCAGCGGCCCTGTCTTGAATGGTGGAAGGATGGCTCTAATTTGGGCTAATGGGTGACTCAGCCATCATCATCATGTGTCCCTCAGTGGGCTGCAGATGGCTGGTGAGCCATGGCTGCAGCGAAGCCACCACTACACACACACACACACACACACACACAGCACAACACAATGCATCAAGTCAGTGACACATGCAGCCAACACTGACATTTGCAGAGCCACATCCAGTGAGGGTGGGTGGGGGTTATGGAATTAGACCTGCTCAGCTATAGGTGCACAAAACAAAGAGGAAGAGGTTAATCAGTGACCAAGGTAATTGAATCATTTGTCATCAGATTAGATTAAAGCATTGAAGCTTCCCTTGGGCAATCATCTAGGGAGATAACTGCGGCTGTGCAAGGCACAGGTATCACATAGCTGTGAAACAATAATGCATGGCATGGTAATGCCGCTGTTCAAACTGTACTGATCTGCAGATGGCACATGCTTGAAAATAAAGGCAACGCGTGCAAATCACCGTGGCAACTGCAACGCAACGTGGGTGCCAGGCAGGTCGTTGGGTGGTGGCCACATGTGAGGGCGAAGGGTGGGGGGCATTGCACGACACGCTGGATCCCTGGTGGGGCAGCATCTGACTGAGACCAGGCAGGAGTGCTGCAGTGGCTAGTTTACATTCCACAGAGTCGGCTAAGCTTCACCAACCCCTGTTCTGCTTACACGCGCGCACACACACACACACACACACACACACACACACATTATATATGCTGATATATTTTCTCAGAAACATAGACATTCTTTTCCTGTGTGCTCTCACCAGTCCAGAATTCCTATATCTTCATCAACCCAACGCTACCTGCATCACCAGGACACAATCATATTTCGTCTCACATCAGCCATGTAGAAAGATAACAAACCACCTCATCTGTACCACCTAACCCCCACCCCCTCCCATCCCCAAGTAACCTAGGCAACGGCGTCACTGCGGTGGAGGAGGGAGGGAAGGTGATGAGAGGTTGCAGCGTGGGGGAGTCAGTCCCAGGGGAGGGGCCAGCCAGTCTACAACTGCACAGGGTGGAACAGGCTTGGCTCTCCCAAATCACCCCCCCAGAGACCCATTACCAGAGGTCAGAGCTCTGGTATTGGGGCGGCTCTGCGCAGGCCTCTGTGTGCTACCTGTCAAAGATCAGCCACGTGACCTGAGTACATAAGAGGGGACATGCCTGAATTGTGAGAAGGTAACTGGTGTCTGTTGTGTATAACTGGTGTGTGAGCTACTGAAGGAACAAGGAGGGTAACAACAGCTGTTTGCAGATTCTGCATTTCTACACATACTGATTTTAATTCGGCTGCTGTTGTGCAACACACTGGAGTTTATGCCTGGTATTTCCACACAAAGATTTTGAGCTTTATTTACATGCTGTGTATTTATTTATTTGTAAAGTAAGTCTAAGCAACTGCTTATGTTGTGATGGTTAGTGTAGGTAAAAGCTCTGAAGTGGTTTTGTCATATTTTGATTCATTGTTTTAACTGGCTACTGTGTAGTAGTATTTTTTATGTTTAAGTTTTCAACCATCAGAACCAATAACCAAATCCCAACATCAAAACTGTATTTTTAATAAGCAGGCAAAACCTAATGGATCTCTAGTAGAAGGAATTGGATCTGCCCTTTTTATAAAAGCGTTTGTGATTTTAGGCAGCAGCATTTGCTGTATTTTTACATGGAAATTTGTGCAAATTCAAAGCCGAGAAGCAGTAATTGTAACTATTGAACAACAGTGATCATAATACATTACACTTATGATGCAAGATGTAGGGGGCGGACTCAAGTACATTAGCACTTGTAAACTGTAGTGCAATCCAATGCAATAGTTTTGCAATAAATACAACTGTAAGTTTTATGAAGCTAATAATGTATTTTAAAGTCTATTTTTGAGTCAGAGAGATGTTGATCCATTCTGCAGTCAGTTTTGAGGTCATGGTTGTTACAATGTATGGTGTTTCTATGATGTATTGTTGTTATAACCTTCACAAATTTAGATCTATTGCAGGGCTATTGCATTGGGTTGCATTAGAATTTACAGGTCTTATGATATTTTGTCCACCTTCTATATGGAGACGGCAGTTGCTAGGCCATATATTGAATACAGAGACATTGTTTTAACCATAGCCTGCACAAGCTGCTATGGAGATAATTGACTGTATAGTCAAAACTGGCAATGATCAGTTGGAGTATAATAGTCCAGTAAATTTGCATGAGCAAGTTGGGTAATGCTAGTCTCATTAGCTTATAATGGAATGAGAGACTTTCGTGCCTGAGCAAAGATGAGATATTGAGCTGACTAAATGAAATGTCAACACCAATGCTGCCAAAATACAGCCCACTTCAATATGGACACACAGAAAGTGGATGAAAACAACTGTCAAACAAGTGGTGGGCCGAGGATTTAAGAGTATTTTACAAGTCTTTAATAAACATATCCCACTCCTCTGTCGCCCATCACTGAAACTGACTGCCAACTTAGGAAATACTGCATATACCAGTAAGTTTGTGGGTCTTCAAAGAAAGCAAGATGTGCCTCTTTGGGGATCCGTGTTTGGGATGATGTATGTTTTTGTGAGCATGTGCGCCTGTGCTTTGGTTAAAGCCATGTATGCTTGAGTACACATGGACTGTGTGAGTCCTGCTGCCTTCCCCCTGTGTCGCCCCCGGCTCTAATGGAGCCACTGGAGTCAAATCAAATCAAGTCAAACTCATTTCATGCCACCACCACACGACCCCCTTCCCCCTCCCCTAGCCCCCTCCGCAGAGGAATTCCTCCGACATCCTTGGCACAAACAAAAATATAAAATGACATTAAGGAAGCGTGTAAACATCCAGCTGAGTACACGTGAGGACGACACAGCATCACTACATAAAGATAATTCAAAGCATTGGCATGTGACAGGTTGTGCACATAATGTTCTTTCCTCTCTACCCACAATGCCTAGTTGAAAGGACCTGTAGCCCAGCATGTACATTTTTCTTTCCCCCGGAGACAGCATATAATGAGAAAGCACCATTATGGGTCCAGCAGGAGCCTATGCCTCTGTGCTGCTGCTGCTGCAACCACAGTTAACCGTGAGGTCTTTCTCTTTGTTAGTTAAGGGGAAGAGCAGCCACAGACGTCCCTCGCTCTCTGCTTGTTAGCCAGCAGTAATGACTAGGCTGTAGGGAGCCAGGCTACCAGTCCAAGGCGCTGGAAGCCTGTTCCCCTCTATTGGCCCTGAGCTTACCGACAGGAAGGGGAACAGAAGCAGATGCCGCAGAGGACACACTGGGAGGATCAGATCCAACAGACTGAGGAGGCAGGAAGGGAGCATAGGGGGAAGGAGATTTCTTCCTACTGACAGACCCGAGACCAAACTAGACCATTACCGACTCGCGCACAGGATCCAGCTAGCAACCTGACCATTCACAAAGCTGAGCAGCACTAAGATCAATGCATACTTTAAACAAAATGTCCCCCGTAGGTTTATATGGTTCTGCAGGATTATGTACTCACAGGGATGTGATTTAGAATTTCTAAGCCAAACTGCTGTTTGAATTGGAGAAGTTTGTAATAGGCAACATCTTAGCTGAGGAACATCCAACACAATCAAATCAGGCTTGTTTTTTTCCCCTCAAGATACAAGATAAAAACGATCCCTGCCTGTGGTGTTTTTAGTACATGAAAAGAAGTTTGTGAATGCATTTCACAGTACAGTTGTTTCTATGATCTCATATGTTTAGTAGTTTCCAGATGGTATATGTTTATCCATGATTAGTGATCTATGCACACACTGGTATCCTGTGTGCTGTGACAGGGAGGTACTGTCATGTCTTTTTATTGTGTTTACGTTACACATGAGCAGATCAATAATTCAGAGGGAGGCACATGGGCCATCTGCATTACAAGGCAATATAACAGCAATAACACAGAATGGCCTGTTTGTCACCATGCCCATTGTGTGGTCACCAGGAAAAGCAATTGGAATAACTCTTGTGTATGTCATGTAGTAATAAATGTGTGGATACGGATGTTGTGTGGATAGGCCCATAAACGGTGAGCAGTATGAAGGAGAAAATACTGAGGACACAAATGCAGTTGACTGCATTTTTACCTGCCAGTGTTTCAGTTTGCAGAGATGAAGATTAGCCGTAGAGAAAGCATTTTGTTGCTTAGTTTGGCCAGTATCGATAGGTTGCAGCAGGGAAGTTGTTGTGAGCTACACGCAACAACTTTACATCCAATTAAATGTATCAAACAAAGTAGTTATCACTCTGTGAGTGCACAAGAAAAGAGGCAGTGTTTTTATCTATATTCTTATCATTATTTTACTATCTAGTTCCTCAGCCCAGGGCCATAGTCTTCTGGTGGATTGCCGATCAAGTGCAACGCTGTGTGAAGACTCACAAACAACATCTGCAGCAGCGGCAACTAGGCCCTCCCTCTGTGCCTCATTCTCCTGCCAAGTCTGTCCACGTTCCCTGTCATCTGCTCAGGCCATCATCCCTCCTCCCTTTTACTTGCTGTTTCTACTGTCACTGACTTCCAGAAGACCCATCTTTGGAATGGAATTGAGCAAAGCTGACTGCAGTGCCGAAACACAATAGTCAGTGCATTATTGATTATGTCTGTGATCTAACCTTGGTGCTCAGGAGTACCCCCTCTTCCCCCCTTCCATGTGTCCATGCATAATTTCTGCAGTGAAAGGGTGAATTTTTTTTTCTTCACCCCTTGATAGAAAGTTGGGTGAACTATGAGAGATTTCCAATAACTCTGAATTGTGTATTCAAGTTCAACTCCCTCTGTTTACCCAGTGGTGCATTCTAGTTCTGGACCTGTCAAAGGTCAGCAGGGCAGACTGAGACAAACAGAGAGAGAGTCTGTACTAGAGTGAGAAGAGAAAGCTCTATATAAATAGATGCCATCAATCAAGGGAATGTCCTTCATTTGGCATGCGTCAGTCCTGGAGGGAGAAATGCATATTCAATCTTGAACAATGAGCGTCAGTCACTCCTCTTTCAGCAGACACATGACAGCTGTGCGCAGTGGCTGCTTATACACTCGGCGAATAGGAGCTGCAAGCAAGTGAGGGGGTGAAAGCCCAATCATAGCACAAGGGTAGTGAATATAAGCAACAAAGCGATACCCTCCCCAGAGGAAGATTGATGGAGTTCCCTGTGCTGTCTAGACTATTGTCAGTTGGTGTTAATTGACAAGATGCACATGTAATATTACATGTATGCAACGTTCCACTGTGTCTAATGTGCAACATGGCAGACATGCAGTGCCCTAGAGCGTGTTGGAGCAGAGTGACAGACTCTCTCGACTGATTCTCGCAACTGGAAACGGGGCAGTTTGTTGTTGGTGTGTTATTGAAACAAGGATGCAGCTGCTCCCAGTTGGATCACAATATTCCGCCAGCAGTTGAAGTGTTTAGTCTCCCTTCACTTTCAGCGTTGCAAAGTCGTGTTGTGTAAACTCTTGCTCTGGCTTTACTGAGTATTAATAAGGCTTCAGCGGTGCCTGCACTGGATAGAAGGAAAGACTAGACAGAGTTGCTCCTTTTTGCAGGAATGCATGATTTTATTTCTCTATATTTTTCTTTGTGAGAGACGGTGTAGTAAAAGAAAAAAAAATGGTGTGTCTTTAGGTGTGATTGCATCAGCTCAGCGCTAGCACAGCCTGGCACGCTGTGTATTGAGTTTTTTCATCTGCTGTTAGTTAATGTGATTTGAGCAACAGGTCCCACTTAGTGGCGGGGTATTTGGAGAGGAGAAATGAGGTGGATGTTTCCTCAGGCTCCGTTAATAGGGGTCAGGGAAGACAGTGTGCCAGTATTTCTCTTTAATCTCATTTAGGAAACTTCCTCCCCTAGAGCTAAGGCAGGTGGTTGTTGTTGGGTTTTTTTCAATGAGTCTTGTGTCTTTTTATTGTCCTCCGGAGGAATACAGAGTTGAACCATTTAGGGCCAAGACCGAATGACTACACTAGAAAGACCTCTGGTTTGGAAAAGCCGCAGAGGGAATGTTTGCACTGTAGCCTGTAATTGTCAGTTTCATTACACTAACAACAAATGCTATATATCCAAGTCAAGCAAGCCAAGGCTGGATGTAGTGAATGTGATTAGTGTCTCCAACAAAGCAGAAACCCTTCAGCCCCAATGACAGGATTGTTTTCCTACAACACTTGAATAAACTCTTGTTGAACCGGTCAAACAAAATCATGCCAGCCATTGCTGCAGTGCTGTTTGAAGAAAAAAAACTCCTTCCACATGAGGGTCCACACATGGAACTGTTGCACAATCTATACATTAAGTACAAAAGACTTACAAACAGGTCACATCGAGTGGAAGGAGCATTCAAGCGGAAGCTGATAGGCTGAGCAGACACACACAGTGCCAGACGCAGAGTCGGAGTGGAAGAGACGGAGGAGAAGTCAGGCAAACAAACGAGTGCAGACCCGAAGCAGAAAACACAACCTGACGGGGACGAGGAGTTCTGTCAATATGGCTTGTGTTGTGACGCACACAGGCTGCCGTGGTGGAGGGACAGGGAAGGGTCTTTAAAGAAAAATGGAAAAAAAAAGGACAGATGGGAGTCGTAAGCATAGGGTATTATGTGTAAAAATTGGATCTGAACTTATGCACAAGATCTCTGAGTCTCTAGTCATTTATGTCTAATCTACATCCAAACTCAGTTGTATCCAAACCCCCTGAATCCCAACATCGCTAAGTAATTTCTCATCATTAAGTGAGGGTAAGAGTGTTTTTACATTTTCAAACAATCCTGACCCAAAGTAAAGTAGTTAAATGGAAAATTCAGTGCACGCTTGCCCAAAGTCTGTTTTAGGCAGGTCGCAAGGGGTTTGGGTTTTAATGTCAAGCTCTAACAAACATGTAAGGATGAGGAAGAGGAAATGGAGTTAAGAGGAAGCCAGCGACCAGAATAAAGCAATAGAGAGTGGAGCAGAGAGAAGGACAGCGTTCCGGCTAGAGCACGGCACAAAAACACCCATCTCATCTTGTCAATTATTAATTTTGTACCAGTCGCCAGTCCATCACAGGGCCAATACAGATGGACGAATGCATACAGCTGTGGGCAATTTTGCGTTTTTATATTATCTCACGTGCATGTGGGAGAACGCTGGAGCACCTGCAGGAAATTCGAAGGGAAGAGCAGAAATGGAGGGTGAAAAGACCAGAGCTGAGGGTGAGGGACGTCTTGCTTGGATGTGACATCAATGACTATCACTGACTATCAATGACGCACACAGCCATTTTCAGTATCTGCAGAATTGTCTTATAAGAGTCATTTTAAACAGCTTTAATGTTTCTTATGCAAATATTTCTTTAAAATTGGATGACATTTCAAAATATATGGAATGGCCCTTTTATTTCAAGAGGAAGGCATTGGCTTGAGCAAATGTCTAGGACGTTATCTCGTAACCAATTGTCTCCTGCACTTGCCAGATATTTTTTTTCTCTGTTGTATTTCACTTGTTACAGCTGACATGCTTTTCGCAGTCTGGGGATTTAAGGTCATGGAGCAAAGGAGCTAAGGGTTGGAGACAGGAGAATGGAGGTAATGTAGCAGAGAGCGATGAATCGTTGTGTGTTACTGCTGTTTATAGAACTCCTTCTCTGTATTAGTCAGGACTCGCCCCCCCTCAGGGAACACTCTTCATCTCCCCCTCTGTCTGTGTCTACAGGCGCCATCTTTCTTCTGATTACCCCCCCACCCCCCAGTGTTTTTTTTTCTTGCTGTCCAGGCAATCTATGTCCCCTTTTCCTTGTTCTTCATTTTCCTCCTCTTCTTCCTCCTCTACTGCTGCTGCCACAGCTCTCCCTCTCCATTTTTTTCTCTTTCCCCCAGTTGTTGCTTTATCTTTCAAGCCTCGGCAGCCTCGAAGAGGACACTGTGACTTGTGGCGGGGGCTACTTTTGCCCTGAGCCAGGGTATAATGCAAGTTAACTGCTGACTGTAAATTCAGCAGCAGGAGATGAGTGAGGGAGGGAGCGTTGAGGGGTGAGGTTGCACTGCTTATTGTGTTGGAAACGTAACTTATTGCACAAGAGACCGCTGTGTCCCCTGTTCTCGTCAATCTTGGCTTTTATTGGGAGATTGCGATAGATCAGGAGGACAATTTTTCTCACTGTCTTCCTCTCTTGCTTGTGTCCCCTAACCGCTGGCTTCAGCCTCAGACACATTCCCTCTGTTCTCACTGCGGTGCCATTTCTGATTTTCTGCCTTTACTTTCCTGCCAGCCCTGTCACTCTGACTGTGGTTACGCTTTAGTCCAATGCAGTGTGAATTTTTAAAAAAAAATTTTTTATACTTTATCTCAAAGAGTGTCTCACTGTTTTAGACAGCTGGACATCCACACTTAACCTGAAAATGCCTATTAGATCTCCTATGAAATACTCTGTTTAGAGCACCTTCTTTGCATATTTTAATGCAGCTCTCATTGTGGATTGCAGCCAAATGACATAGAATTTTAATCATAATGTAAGCCTGACCACTTCCAAGACTTGTTTCAAAGGTCTGATTGTAATCTGAGCAAAATCCATATTCAGTGGAACCAGGCATAACACATTATGCGTCACCGCATATTCAAATGATAAAAATCACACAATTTAGCACAGTGTAACAGTAGATGTTCCCCCTCCCTGTCCTCTTTCTTTCTCCTCCTCTCCCTCCCTCCCTCTCTGGCCAGTGATTCTCTTCTATTGTCACTTCTGTTCGCTCTCTCTTCTCTCTTGTGTATTAAGTCAGTCATTAGGCCTCTTTAAAGTGACTGAAGGAAGGTTGGCACACTCTGCATGGGGTCACCAAAGGCCCCTCCACCTTCCGTCACTGCCCCCCACCTCCCTTGCTTGTCCATGGCACCCCAGGCCGTGAAAGGTCAGCTGTCGTCGGGCCTCATTACGAGGAACAGAAACTGGAACAGACAGGAAGAGTGTGTGTGTGTGTGTCTGTGTGTGTGTGTGGACCCAAGCAGCAATATACTGTGGCTCAAGGTAGATAGACCTTCTGTTTATTGCAAATAATGATGGTCAAGGTTCTTTTTAGCGCACTGTATGACTTTCACAGAGGATTGTATTTCTCAACACTGCTATGCAACTTGATCAATGATCAATTTGTAATGATGCTTAGCTCAACAATTTCTCTCCAACCCTCCCATCTCCAAATAAACACTCAGTCTCTCTCACACGCACTCTGACACTGGCCCCATCAACACTACTACCTTTTCGTTTTAAAACTCAGACCTTTTGCTCCAGTTTTCACCCCCCGTCCAGACTAAAACGGCAAATGCGAAGACCTTAAACAGAGAAGTTTGAAAACGCTACCGACCGCTTATTCGTTTTAAAAACTTCTGGGTAGCGTTTTACAGCTGAAAATGGGGGACTTTGAAAACGATGACGCAGACACTTACGTTTGGCTTCCTGATTGGGTCTTCAGTCATGCAAAGCACAAACACACATCTAATGACAGTGCGTTCTTTTTGTTATTTTTATAAAATATTTTGTTCTGTGTAAATTACAGTTGTACTGTGCATGTCGCCGTATTTGCTTTGCGGCGACTCCCTGTCTCCACCGCCACAGTCGCTTTGTATGTGAATAGCCATCAGATGTGCATTTTCAGTTGTTTTAATATAGACATAGATCAATTCTGAAACGCAGATAAAAAACTTGTGTGGATGGAGATTGTTTTTGTACAAAAACCGAGTGGTATGGATGTAGCTTTAATGCCCCCTCTGCTCCAACCATGATACATGCAGCTGCTTGAGTGGCATTGACTCTTGCCCTTTTTCCCTCTCTCAAAGACACACACACACACACACACATGCACCGTTGCAGAGTCAGTTCATCACCCTCACTGACACGGTGAATTTACAATGTTGTCCTTGACCACGTCTGAGCCTCCAGATCCACCTTCACTCGTCAGGAGACAGATTGGGTTGGCAGGTGGGGCCCCCGCCCAGGTCCACGTTTTTATTTGGACATAAAAAGTAATAAAAGAGAGGAATGATTGGTGCTTTTTACTGCTAATCATATGTCCCTCTGTCCCAATTAAAAACTTGTTTGCATAAACCGCCAGCACAAACATGCTGTACCCACCGGGGCCACTGAGGTGTGTGTGCGTGTCACTGCGTTTGTGTGTGTGGGTACCTATCTTTGTGTCACCGCGTGAGCACATGTGCGCGTGTGAAGGCGTGTGCATGTATATCCTGCTGTCAGCGAATTCTCCACAGAGATAACCTTGAAGGAGAGGCTGTGTGCTTAGCTCTGATACTGAATGCCAAGCTGCAGCAGGCTCAGCAGTTGCATGGCTAGAACTTTTCTGAGACCTTTAGGCACTTCTGCACGACTTAATCCCAAAGTTGCGACGAGGTGGGCTGCCTTCATTGCTCAAGTGGCCGCCCTCCTCAGATAGTTGATGCTCGATGATGAAAGTATGTGCTTCTTTGAATACACAACCTTCTTTGAAAAGAGCTGACAAATATTGGATTTTTATACTCTCTCTCTTGGGAACTGTCCAAATTATACCATGTCTCCATTAGAGTCTGACATTGGCTGGCTGACTTTATTGGCCAATTTTGACACAATTCATCTGCACGGCTGAATTAAGCTGTTAAGATTCTCTGGAGCCAAACAGTTGTTGTTGGGCCCTTACTGACCTCCTACCTACCATGCCCCTGCGGAAATCTGCAACTAATCACTTTTAACAAAACCAACTAACATGCAGTGAATCTGGGGCTTTTGGGACCCTTTGAGAAATGGGGCCAGGGGGTAGTTGCCTCATTTGCCACAATAAAAAAAATGCAGAACAGTGAACAGCAGCAATAAATGTTTTATTTGGCCATTTTTATGTACATTTAACATTACCCAATTTCCCAAGTTTAGTGTAATTTATGAGGTGATGTTGCTACTAGTACATTTGTTTTGTCCAAGCACCCACAAGCCTCATTGTGTCACAGTCTGCTTGTCAGCCATACTTGTTTTGCACTTTTGAGTTTAGTTTATTGTCTGTCTTATAGTATGTTGGGT
>JAPMOB010248516.1:0-14447 GCA_029875015.1 Lepomis gibbosus
TTCCACCTCGTTACAGACCACAGGAATATTTCTGAGGGAAGTCACACCCTATGCTTCCTGAAATCTCAGCATGATCCGAAAGCAATCGTCTTTGATGTCCGCATGGTGGTTCAAATATCTACAGCAAAGATTATTTTTCTCACCAGGCCCTCACCTCTGCCTCCATTCTCTGCCTATAACCAGAGGGGCGTGACTCCCCCTGGCTTGGCTTGAACTCTCCTGGCGAGAATAAATCGTCCCACCATCGTGACATTTTTCTTTGCCTCCTGCTCTCTCCATGTCGACCCATGTGAGAGAGTGATAAAGGGAACAAATAGTTATTTTTACCGTACAAAAGGTTCTGCCAGCTAAGAGGCTGCGATAAAACTTTTTGAATGGTCCTCATTTTGTCCCTGCTTTTCTTTCTGGATGAACCTCCTTGTATTACGTGATAGCAAGCCATAAAGAATGAAGCCTCTCTGACTTGTCTTTTTGGAACATTGATTGAGTGTAATTAAGCTCCATTTATTCAGTATCAAATTATTAAGCTTTTGTCTTCTTCCTGGCATTTCTGGAAATAAATTGAAATTGAATACATACCATTACTGTGCTTTGTGGTACAATCAATAATGGGTGAACCATTTGAATGTCTGCATTTCTGTTTTTTTAAACCATTGTTTGACACTTGCCTTCTGTTGTAAAAGTCAAGGTGATTGCTAACACACATCAGTCAATAGTTAAGTAGAGAAGTATGAGTGTTATAGGAGATAAATATGGTTGCTTATTGAGTTATTTTCTATGGACTATGACGATGGATATTTAAGTATTGAAAGAGCTTATCACCATATCAAGAGCGACCGTGCATTGTTTATTGTAATGACATGTAAGAAAAGGATTCTGCCTACTTTTAGAAACTTTTATTTTGCTCAGTCATTTCCGTCCATTATTCCATTTAACTTTAGGCAATGATTTCATAGACCCCATTCAGGTAGTTGTATGCACTCTAATAACCAGCAATCAAGCCCTTTGATTGTGTAGCTACTACCATATGCCCTTTATTTGACTGTGAATAGCAGAAATACATCATTCATAGTGAAAAAACAACATAATGTGGGAATAAGAAGCAAGACTGTATTTTCTGTTTCTTAACCCTTTGTATGGTCTTAAGACAATATACGTAATATTTTTAATATTTAACTATGAGACCAAATGGTTGAGATGTCCATTACATCATGTACATCACAAATGCACTTTGAACATGCATTATTTGAGTCCATTAAAGTGAAATAAACAACATTTTTGGGGACAGCAGCAATGTCTAAAAGTAATATGTTTTAAAAATATTCTGTGAATAAATTGGCAAATAATAGTCTCTTCACTCAGTTGGAATTGCCAACACATCCACCATTTTAATAAATGGTTAGCCATTTCAATATGTGGAGAACTTCACTTATTTAGCCAGTTTTATCAGCAAGGACAGTGTGACGAAGATTGATAACAAGGCAAGATTGGGGAAAGCCCAGGGTGTGTTTTCCCAGATCCACAACATCTAGGAGGAAGTGCAAGCAATACAGCCTAAAAACAATGCTTCATCTACATAACATATGCTGGCAGCAAACCAAAGCTGCCTTGCCTTTCCTTGCCTTCCCAGCCTAACAAGATCACAACCTTGGAATTATACAGAAAGACCAAAAGCAAGAACATGATCACTGACATAAGGCCCTCAACATGTTGCCAAGGATAGGAAATGAGGGAGCTTATTGTGGCCGTATGTCACACAAAGGATGAAAAGGATTAAGTAAGTTAGGTAATATGATCTATGTCCTTTTTTGTTATATGAAACTAAAGACGTAATGCAGCGCCACAGATGTGTTAGGCATGGACGTGAAGGAAAAATAAGCTGTTATGCTTACAGGTGCTATATGTGTTTTTTAAATCAAATTATTGCCCGTGTTAAGCATTCGCCGAGTTCCCCCCAAATCCATTAGCTTTCGGAAACACTCCTGAGCCTCCCGCCTACTGATTCTGAACTCTACAGCGACAGCGCAGCTGACGACATGAACTCCGCTAACACCAAAAATTTACCAGCTCCCAACAGAGACCCGTCAGGCCGAAGAGTATCAGATAGACGCAAAATACACAAATCAACATTGGAAAGGCGTTTGAAACCTTGGAAAGAGAATCTGAAATTGAAATGATCAGTCTGATCGTCAAGCTGATCATGTTGCAGTGGGAGTTTACCTGAGTTTCCAGGTGCCTCGTTTGTCTGGTGTGTCGGTCTCTGTTTTAGCTCGCTCATTATAATCGTGCCAATGTTCAATTTTAATTGCAAAGTTACCTTTATCATAAATAAATAATTTATCACATTGGATAAGCTAGTTTTTTAAAAGTCGTCGGACTTTAGAGTATACATGTTTATATTTCTGTTTCATAAAACTTCTGAAACTCAACTACATTGAAGAATCAGTTTATCTTTGCATGAACAAAAACATGCCGCATGTCAAGAGCATGACTAACTTTCTGGTAGGAAGCCACCTGAAAAGGTCTGTTTTTTTTAAAAACTGCTCTCTCTGCAACTCAAATGTACTCAAACAGCTGTGAAAACCATTATAGAGACAACCCCTTCTTTGAAATATCAAAGTTGTTTTCTTTGTGGGGTCAGAAAACTGGTTTTAACTGTTCTTTGGAGAGAGTTGGAGAAAATTCAGAAAGAATTCTAAACCAATGTCCAAGTCATTTATAATTCCCACGTAATTTCTTTTCATTTGTAGAACAGAAGAAGAAAGTGCATCGTGTACTGTATTTCCTTTTCTGTCTGTTTTCTGAAGCTTTGGTGCCTCTGAGCTTCGCTCAATGCACACACTGTGCTTTACGCACTGTTATGATGTTCAACTCAAGATATTATTGAAGATCAGTTTGATATAAGCTCTGACTTTCTGCATGCAAACTAAATATTGGCACTGAGATCAAAAATCCCTTTAAACCGAAAAATCCATTGATAGTTGTGTTTTATGGGAGGAACAGAGTAGAATAAGAATGTCTAGATTAATACACAAACAGCTGCACTCCTCTTCCTGGACTGTTTCAAGGGAAAGCTTAAAACGATTTAATAAATTTAATAGTGTATTTAAATGTCAGTGTCATGGGGATATGCCATCTTATTAACAGTGGCATAAATAAAACGAACATGTTAGGAATTCAACGAAAACGTGACACTTTTTCAAAGAAAGGAATAAAGACAATATATCTGATAAATTACTGTGCACAAGAACTTATTTCAGTAGCTCTCACATCTCTAAACATTACAGAGATCATACCTATATTAAGAGAATTTGAAATGCAAACTTTTCTGAAGCTCACTGCACTGAGTAGGCTATACATCTGATTATCAAGCTTACGAAGTATCATCATATGGACCCAAGCTGGTTTCTTTGAAAATGATCACCCAAGACTTGTTTACTTGATGGCAAGAACGTTTTTATTAAAAGAAAGGTAATCATTTCTCTGCGGAGAAGATTGAAACCTTGCTGCGAACCACTTAGGTGCATTTCTGCTCCATTTTTCTACAGATTTATGATTACCTGTATGAATAAGTGTTTCATCAGGTACAATTTTTTTCTGCTCATCAGGGCTTGGAAAGGCCTTGATTTGTGACGGGCTGCGTGTAATGACACTAGCAGAAGATGAAGTCACATTAGAGCTGTCTGCCATGGCCGTTTGTCATCAGAATGGCACCATTAACAAAATCTGGGCAGGTATCAGTCACCTGGCTGAGACGCTTTCATCGTCCCTGTGACACTAGTGTGCCTGTGTAATGTATTACAGGATTAAAACTAGATCTGGCTCTTCGTTCTTGGATATGTTTTGTGTTTGAGGTAGTGCACATGTATATAGAAGACTTACTCTGTCTTATGATTGTGTATTTTGTATAATAGTTCCATGCAATGACATGGACATCTTCATTTTCTAGAAAAACAAGCATGTTTATGTTCCTATAATTAGACATTTTAATGAATTATTAAAAAGTCCACACTTTGTCTGAATTCCTGTTTCTTTGAGTTATCCACTGGGCAATGATGGAAAGTTGAAACGCTGTGCATCACTGAGTAAATCATGGCGGGGGAAAAGCGGAAGCAGGACTTGTTGTGCTTCATTTTATCTTGTGTGAATAACAAGACCATGGCCTGCTCGAATTATTCATGCGGCTGTGTGCACTGTGTCTTCATCTCCTGCAAGAAGCCATTGCGAGGATCTGGGCAGGTATCAGTCACTCGCTCATGGCATTTTCATCTTCTCTGTGACATGAGATTGTGTGGGTGTGACACCAGACTGATGTATTGGAAGTGATTGCAGCTGGGCTGTAACTGCTCAGAAGGCGATTTCAAAAGAAATCATTCTTCCCCGAGGCTGACTTTTCTTCGAATTATATCAACTTAAATAAAAGGTTATGTTGCCTTTAGGAGTGTTAGCCCTTTAAACTCTACCTATACCTGCATGGCAAGATTGGAATGGACAGGCTTTTCACACATCCCTGCCGTTCTATTTTAAATTAAACTGGAGAAGCCAAGGGTTTTGCCAGCAACAAATAAAGTCGAGGAGTAAATGTAGGTGACAGGGAAATGCAGATAATAAAGGTCTCTAGACACCTCGATATTCAATGGTGATGTAATTGGCGCAAAATAACTAAATGTCAGATTTAATACATTGCTCAGTTCAGACTCTACAACAGCGTAGGTAAGACGTTAAACATGGTTATATATTTTAATCCTGGTTCAGTGAACACAGGGAGAGCACTCTAACAGGGTGTTACAGGTCATTTTTGTGAATCTGTGTAGTAAACAAGGGGTCACAGGCTTAGAGGCTGAAAGTCAAAAACTGCACTGTGACACCGACATGTCAACTTAAAGTATAGGCTCTGCTTTTCTACCCAGACCTGATGAAAATGTTGCACACAATCGCTTACAATCATGCAAATAATATCCTCACTAACAACAAAAAGTCGATGAAGCAGAACCAGAAATATCTTAAAAGATATCTCTTTTCTTGTCAAAACCTGGTGGCTACGTAACCCACAATGCGTTTTGTCTGCCAACGGTTTGGTTGGAGATTTGAATGTGTTGTGGTAATGGCAAATGTAGCCTCAAGCCACTAACTACAGTAGAGATGAGGACCTGGCCACAGAATTAAAAAAATCTTCAGCTTCACTGACTTAAGTGACATTAAAGGTGTTCCCCTTTAAATTTGAAGAAACTTTTTTTGGTTTTTGGAACGCTGCTGCAGGAGTCTGAGACTGTTTTTTTGTGGCCTTCAGAAACCATAAATCTCCTTTTAGCATGCTGTCATAGTTGTTGAAGTTAATACAGGCAGAGAGTAAAATCATGCTTATTAAGAACTTAATAAGGCATATGTGACTACACTGTGACTGCTTCCAATTTCTGATTTTCTAATCAATTTCCCCATTGAACTGTGAAACGTGAGAAACGTCTACAGAATGCCAAGTTTCCCACAAGTAAAGCAATCGACAAGTCTGTGATTTGCACATTTCTAAATGTTTGGGAACAACCTACTGGCAGAAAGAAAACCCACTGACAAATAAGTGCAGAAATATAAGGAATACAGATGCTTCCATAAAAGTGGGGGACATGCCTCCTGGCGTGGCTTGGGTCCACGTGTCACTTTAGATTGAGGGTTCACTGCAAATCAACACAAAGTTTCCCCCTTTTTAAAATAAAATGAAAAAGTTCTATCCTGATGGAAATGGTTACTTCCAAGATGCAATACCCCTTATCCACAGGGCAATATGTAAAAATCTATGCCAAGAAGCACTGAAGCCATTCTGGAGACTTCCTTTTGTATCCATCTGTAAATTCAGAACAGTACCTTAACAATACCGTATTTTCCATGCACAGATATTGTACAAAGATGTAATTTAATAACCATTGTCATTTAACATAAATTAGAGTTTTGCAGAAAGTTCTCTCCAGGCACTAGAGTTTGCATTTCAATGCATTGAATCAAAAAGAGTGAACTCGCCCTATTAGTCCTAATGTATAACTGGTCGATCGTAAGTGCTGCCCGGCCCAGCCATGTGCCCAACAGAGGGCACGAGAACAAACAGAGCCCTGCTCCACATTTCAAACCTGATTTACTGTCCTGATACCGAAACTCAGCCAGAATAAGCCCCACACTCCACCCGTCCCTGATGCTTCACGGAAGGCTGTGGGCGAACGAGCTGACACTCGTCTCGGAACACAACTCTCTACGACACATGGCTCCTACACCCACAGGTCTTCACCGGATCTTTGCGTAGCTCTAGGAAGCAACCTGTCACACAGCCTGGCCCATCAGGGATATGCACATCCTCGCCACCCTTGCCGCTGCACAAAAAGTGTTATGACCTATCTCACACTGACACAAGGAGAGGCATTGTCAACAAACATGCTATCTTAATCTGTCACCACCTTACTTGCTAAATACCAACGTCTTTGCTCTCAGGCTATACCTTCCTCTTCTATCCTTGAGACGTATTCATATCATGGACACAAAAGGTCATACACGTTCAGGGACATTCTGATGTATTCTGAGGCATAGCAGAGCACTGAAAGCAGTGCAGGCGGTTATATAATTTTCTTACAGATGTTGTTTATATGCTCTGAGATCTTTGCTTCTGCAGATTTTAACCAGTCTATGTTGACAAAGCGACAGATAAAAAGCAGCTCCCAGCAGTGTTTATTTTTTCTGACACACTTTTAAAGGTAGACTGAGCGTGGAATTTGACGCCGCGGTTCAAGTGTGGTGTACAATGCTCTCAGGGCTGATTAAAAGAAATAAGTTTTGCTGTTTTCCACGCTGTGGTGGAATATGACTACCCAGTGTTAGAGCTGTAAGATCATAAGACTGACAAAAGTTTACCTGAGTCAGCTCTTTACCATTTTTACAACTACAGAATGTAACCTCAGCACAAATGCAAACAGGCCACATGGGCAGAAAGAACTAAATCTGCAACAATTTAACATTTTGATGAGAGCATTTTGGTCTTCCTGTCTCACATTCACTTCGACATCTATCCACATGTGCACCTTCACGGTTCTTATTCACACTTGTGTTCTCTGTCACATTATAGAGATTGCTGTAAGTGCTTGGGCTTGCCTTTCTGGATAAGATCCTGCTATAACTCTCTAACTTGAAGAAATTTTGTTTTTAAAATTAGGCATTGTATCTTCTCGTTTTCCACCAATTTAAGTAGGTTATTTTGAGTTTGCACAGTTGTGACTATGACAGTCCACAGTGATGTTAATGAAAAAGAGAGTAAGCTATACAATCAGTCCACAGTCACCAGCATTTTTTGAGAAATCTGGGGTTACTTTCAGAAACCAGGTGTCTGTAAAACTCAAAAGTGAAATTAGAATCCTGAAAAATAAAGTATAGGCCTCTCAGTAAGCAAAAAGTCAAATTCCAATGGTTGATGGGCATACTCGCATGCAGGTGAATGAGCTGGCGTCTTTGGAACGATTGAAAGATAGAATGCGTTAAGTCAAAATGCAAAAAGCATTTTTATTTTATTTTTTTGTAGGTGTACTGAAGGGATGGGGGTCACAGCAATCACAGATGTGCATCTGGTAGTGGAAATTGCTATTTCACCCCGAAACAGCCCCTACATCAAAATGTTGCAGTACAGGGCAGGAAATTTAACAGTGGGGAAAATACAGAGTAATACAGACAAAGAGCGGTTGTTTCATTCGTTACCTTACCAACCAACAACTTTATCTCTGTGTCCTCTGTGATTAGTCATTTTTTCGTTATTATATAATACTTCTTCTTATTTCCAGCTCATCATCTGTTTCACCACTGGTTTAACGGAAATGTAAAGTTTGTCCTGGCAGGGATATCTTGTGTACAAAGCACACGAGGAAATCTTGTGAAATGTCCAGGTTGAGAAGGGATTGTCTTAGGAGCATGAGTATTGAACAGTTTTTTTTCAACTCGTTATTGAACATGTTAAAAGACAACAATAAAAACAATCAACAAAAAAGATCATTAGCAGATGATCCAAATAACAATCGTGTTCAAAGGGGGTACCTAGATGGTATAACATAGATATCTTCCTTTGGTGATTATGCATATCATAATCTGACAAGGCATTGTGCAAAGTGAAAATTCATCTGTGTCCCTTTGGTGAAATTGGTGATGCTAGGAACTTGGGGATGTAGTGTATGGAACCATTCATCTTTGGCAGAGCAGCTTTTATTCCAGCAGGAGGGTAAAAAAAAACAGTTAGTGCCATACTTTTCGGGAAAAATTTGCAAAGACTTATTTCACCCCCAGGAACCGAGCCAATGATTGCTGAAATTCTCTTGAAATGAACTGATTTCGCTTTGAAATACGTATTAAATACACGTAAAACACATCTAAGCAGAGAAAGGATATTATGGATAATTGGGTCGGACAGGCTTGCAGATCTCAACAACGCATCGTGTGGAGTGCCAAGCTAGCTAATTGGTTTACTGAACTCGTGCCTGGAGGCGGGATCGAAAGGAGCAAGATAAAAATCTGTTAAAGTCAATATAAAATATATATATAAATACATATAGAAATCCAGTTTTATTTGCATACATGTAAATGAAATTTAAGATGAAAATGATGGTACAAAGAAAACTATAGCTTTCTATAGACTCTCCCGAAATATCTACATGGTGCACAGATGTGATTGTGCTTCCAACCAACCCATCATAGAACTGCAAAGAAGACACATGCTTCACACTCCCAAAAAGCCTGTGTTGTCCTTCAGGTGTTACAATGTCAATGCCTTTGACGGCGTTCAATGAATGCTTCAAAATGAGCACAGTGGATTCATATTCAACATCGGAGGTTAAACTGAGCATTACAGATGATAAATCAAGCTTTACTGAATGAACTGAAGGACATGAATAAAATGATCTTGTCCAACTGTGCTGTTTTTTCCTGCCTGGTTTTAACATCTGGGCCCCTTGATGGTGTTATCAGTTGTGCTGCCAATAAAGTTCCAGTTATGAGCTCACGTGACACATGTCCTGGAACCGTCTAAGATGTATGCTATTTGGTCGAGAGGAAGGGAACGCATCTATTTTCTGCTTGGAGTGGGTCTGCATCCGGACATCCATCATAGCCGGGGCTATTGTTTGTGTGTGTGCGTGTGCAGGCAGCAATGGCTGTTGCTGTCTTATCATCCCCCAACATCATAATATGGGCCAAAGCACATCAGCGAGTGTAATTGCACTTCTGTCTGACTCCCCCGAACCTCTTCTCTACCATTCCCTGTTTACTCACAAGCATAAAAAACAGTGTGTGTATGTGAGTGAGTGTGTGTGTGTGTTTAAAAAAAACAACAACAACAAAAGAAAATCATGGCAGTTACTTTTTTATGATGATATCACAACTGTGCCTGACATCTGTGCAATAGCAGTGTCCAGGATGCGGGTAGAGAATGAGCTGCCAGGTGACATAGTGTCAGATGTTTTATGGAATTATCTCCACATACAAAGCGGGAGAGGGAGAGAGAGTTTGTGACAGAGCAAGAATCAATGAGTGAGAAAGAGAGAGAGGTATAACATCCTCCCACTTAACGTTCGTGATTGGCAGATACATGGCAGTTTTTCCACCTGCCATTCCACTCAACCATCTTGTTCTTGCCATTACATAAAGTGACACTGGGACAGTGATGGCAGCACTTTATAGAGATCTCACTTAACATTATCATCACTGGAATGTACAATTGCACTGTTGGTACAGTAATTATATAGTAGTTAGCCATATGAAGTTGCCTGACTATGTTACATTTGCTGGAGTATTGCATAGTAGTCAAGCAAGTTTCCCTGCTTACTGTTTCCAGAACAGATCTACAGAACTTTCAGTTAGTACTTTGTATTTTATATCATATTTATATTTGCATTATGTTTCATAGATACCATTTCTGCTATATGTGAGGTCATTTAAAGGATATTTTTATAGTTTTGCCCATCATTTCTATGGGTTCTGATAACACTGTACTCAGAGTAATTGCTAGGATCTGTAAATGTAGTGACCTCGCGACAACATTCGTATCGCATTACCAAAATTGCCCCTTTCCACTTGAAACATAGCTTGCCTCAGCCCGTGCCTCTCCTTTTCTGCTGCTGAAACTGATAAGTAAGTATAGTGCATTTAATATAGCGCTTTAAACAGAGTAAGGTCACAAAGTGCTTCACAAAATAAAAATGGTTTTAAACAGTAAAAAGAAACAAACAAAAAAAACTATAGGAAACAAAGACATTAAAAAAACAGTAGACAGCACAAGGCGCGACAAAGGCCAGTTTGAACGAAACTGCTTGTTGATTTTTAAAGGCGTCAACAGAGATCGCAAAGCTGAAGTCTTTAGGAAGAGTGCTGAGGCCAGCAGGACATGCTCAACTTATTTTAAATTTATTTGTAATATGCTGTATGATGACCCTCATAAGACACTACCATAGTCTTTATATAAGCAAGTCCCGCTACTTGGCTGTTTAGCAGGTTTAGCAGCTAGCTATGTAAAGTTGATGTTAGCAAACCTACAAGATAACACACTTACATAATGTTGCTTTAAAACATATATGTGAAACAACCATGCTCTAAAAGTGAAGCATACTATTGTTTCAAAAACTGGATAAAAATGTCAGTTCATTCACTGATGCATGCGCTCAAAGCAGTAGCACGCAGACATGTACTGCAGATACATTCATTCTGGACCCAAGTCCTTTGTCAACTCCAGTATCCAGAAGTGCAGTTCACTCACGCCTGCTCCCGTGACCACAATGGATTCACTTCAAACTCTTTCTCTTCACTCACAAAGCCCTCTATAACCCGCCCCCTCCTCTTGCACCGACCTTCTCCACCGCCACAATCCTTCCTCTGACACCAACCTCCTGTCCCCACTATCCATTAATAAGCATTCAACCCAGGGTGACAGGGACTTCTCCATAGCTGCTCCTCTCTCTGGAAATCTCTCCCCAAACACATCCGTGACCGCACGGATCTTGATATAGAAACATGTATTATTATGAATATTATAATACAGGCCTGCAGGGCATCCTCATCTTATTTAAATATTCTTTGTAATGTTTTGTGTGATGACCCTGATAAAAGTCATAAGCCAACGCGTGTTAGTCTCACAATAAAGTTGTTATTTACTGGATAGTACTGCAAGTGTTGCTGGAGTTTTGACCTTTTTAGGGCAAGAAAAGGGAGCAGTCGGAAAATCAGGCAAAGCATCTCCAAACTAAATGGCAAAATAGGTTGTTTCACATTGCCTTGCCTTCAGAATTAACCATATATGTGTTTTCTGATTTGTTTTGGTTAGGTTTTAGCAACTAAAACTACAGTTTTTGGTATCAGTTATTATTATTATTATTATTATTATTATTATGGTCAATGTTATACATTGCGATGCTATAACATTTGGCTGAAAGAGGTCATTGTCAGGTAAATGTACACAGTTTTAAGTGTTTGGATAGATGACTAATGCTGTTGGTTTGGTGGGCAGTCATAATACATGTTGTAAATAAGACAACAATGTAGGCACATCTGAAATGTTGGTAATTATCCCTCATAGACTGCAGTAAGTACAATTTGGCTAAATAATGTGTATGCAATACACAGTGGTTGTCTTCGATATCTTAATAACTAACTGCTGCTACTACTACTAATAGTAATAATAAGAGAGTCACTTGATTCCTGCAAACTGTTGAAATCATGTATGTTTGTCTGTCCCACTCTATGTATGTGAAAAGGAAGAAGAATCCCTTTTTTCTCTTTATTATGCTTACATTTTGAAATGTACTCTTGCTTGAGGATTGATAATTATCACTATTTTCTTAATGGTATTTTTTTTTTACTTCTCTCTGCACTGGACTGTGTTTTATGGAAATTTTGTTACGTAAAGGTGTAGGCATAACAAAGTGGGCTCAGCCCATTCCCGAAATCCCCACACAATAATTTGCCATTAATTTTGTGCCTTGAATGTTTGGTTGCAAGTCATTATTTATATATTTAGTCATATTTTTCATAAATGGGTTGGGTGGTTTTCCTAGAGGTTTTGGCCGGGCCATTTCTGCAGGAGAACTCATCACTCATGGCCCAGATCTCCATTTCCTCATGAATAACATTGACAGATGGAGGACAACTGTCTTGTTGCTCTGCATGGTAAGGAGTGTGTAAATGCGTGTGTGCATATGTGTGTGTTTGTGAGTGAGTAAGAGAGATAGAGAGAGGACTGAGAAATAGAGAAGAGATTAGACATGTTGGCAAGCATGTCTGTATATGGTCTTGATATATCTTTGTGTGAATGCATGCCTGTGTATGAGTGAGAGGTACGTGTCTAATCCAAGCCTATACGTGTGCACATTACATAATCCTCATACTCATTCTTTACTTACAGCTTCCTTTATGTTGTAGCACAATGTACATATAGTGTGTGTGTGTGTGTGTGTGTGGCGAGTGTGTAAACATGTGATGGATGCTTCTCTGGTACTTGCCACTCTGAGAAAGCATGCCGCCCTCCACTTGTCTTCAATGCAATTAGGTTAAATAATGATACCACATAAATTCCCACAGCAGGTAAAAGGCTCCCCTGCCCTCGACACCCTCTGAAATATGGCTGAATCCTCCGTGAATGGAGGTTGAGTGGAAGTGTGTGAGCATGTGGGTGAATATCTATGGGGTGGAGAATAAAAAAAAAAAAAAAAACAGGGAATCAGAAATGCCTTCTTTGTGTATGCATTGACTTTCCATGTAAACTGATACACAGTTCATTGAAACACTATGTGGTAAAAAAGTATGTGGATGCCCTTGTCCCCCTATTTTTGTGTAATTATGATCTGCGGCTAATTTCCATGGTTTGGATAGTTTCTTCAGCCTACAATTATAGACAGTAGTGTGCTTCCACGTTTGTGTCAAAAGTCTGGAAAAGGCCTTTTCCTTTTCAACATGTCAATGCCCACTTGCACAAAGCAGGTCCATAAAGAAATTGTTGTACATGTTTGAAGGCATGGGGCCCTGACATCAACTCTGTCCAACCTCTGGGATAAATTGGAACACCGACTGCGAGCCAGGCCTAATTGGCCCACATCAGTGCCTGACCTCAATGATGCTCTTGTGCCTGAATGGCAGCAAATCCCTGCAGCCACATTCCAAAATGTTGTGGAGAGCCTTGCCATTTTTTTCTGGTCACTTGGGGGCAGCAAACAAGCTGTGAACAGAACATTTTAAAACTAAAACAAAGAGCTGAAAGGCACTAAAATATAATGATGATGAGGATGATGATGATAATAATAATAATACATCATATTTGTATATATAAAGCACAATTACAAAGTGCTTCACAGCAATGCTCCGTAGAGCTAAGAACTTCAGAGTATTTGGTTGTAGGGGTGCAAAAAATAATCGACATAGCCAAGTCGACATAAATTGATGGTCAAATTAGTTAGTTGCTGGTTACTTCACTACGTTACTGGGCCGTAGCAACTATCAGCTTACTGGAGTGAACAGTTAGCAACATCCGTGATGACTTTAATACCTTCAGAACTTGTTGTGAACTGCAGTATTTGCAAAGCTGACCTTTCCTGGCATGGGAGCGTAACATTGGCTCTGTAGATGATGAAGACTCGTCTCGGTAAGCTGGTTAGCAAGTTAGCTAGCTAAATGTTAAAAGCCATTTTATCTTGACAAATAAATTGTTAATGACGTTGAGAGTAGCATGATAATTATATGGTCCTGTTTACATTCCAGCTCTGCCCGGCTCCTAACTTCACAATCATAAACGATGCATCACTCATGGTGACGTTTACAGCTGGTGAACCTATTGCCAAGTGCACAAGATTAGAGAACACCGGACAATCTCATACTTCAAATGGCAAATAAAAATGTCAGTGAGTTGCTGAGTTAGGGGAAACTATAAACTTTGTGAAACACTGCTCACTGCAAAATGGTTATTTCCCCCCTCTTTTCGGCAAATGAAATACATGAAGTTATTCCTTTCTTTGTATAAAAAATATAGTGTCCGTTTGTCTCAGTATGTTACAGTACCGGCAGCAAGCTACTCTAGTCACTAGATAAAAGCTGTGTTAACAGCAGATCAGCTGCTTAGATGAGTGCACACTGTTGCACACACACTTCTTACTGTATACCTGTGTCGTCCATGACAGGACTGATGTCCGGAGAAAGTTCTGTTGTTAAAGCAAGAAACATTCTAAAACATTTTAGTGGAATCTAGTGGTGAGCAGTGTTGGGAACGTTACTTGAAAAAAGTAATTAGTTATAGTTACTCACTACTTGTTCCAAAAAGTAACTGAGTTAGTAACTGAATTACTCTGTAATAAAAGTAACTCGTTACCAGGGAAATAACTATTTCCGTTACCTACTGTTAAAAAAAATCTCTGCTGCTTCATCAAATCTCTGTTTAGCCGTGTGTGTGTGTGTGT
>JAPMOB010248517.1:0-36929 GCA_029875015.1 Lepomis gibbosus
GTAGCACCCCTCAGGGGGGCCCAACACCCAGTTTGAGAACCACTGTTCTAATGCAATGAATGTGTGAGTTTTACATGTGGTGTACAGGGTGGAATATTCTCTCACAATCCAGCTTCAACACAGTAAATTCGTCAGTTCCTGTCTGCTGTGCTTGTCTTCATTGCAGCTCTTGAAATTCCCCAACAGATATGACCAGCAGAAACCCTGCGTAGTGCAGTGGCTGCTTTGCTTGGCTGAGACTAAAAAAAACAGAAAGCCGTCCTGAGAACCAGGCAGCACAACAGATCTTTCAAGTATTCAGACACACATCTTAAAATAGGCTCCTGGCCCATCCTGCATCGACCCACTGGGTAATCTAAAACGTTGCTGATACAGACACTCACACACACGCATACAAAATTACACGCATGCAGTTTTATTTTCTGCCTGGAGGAGGAAAAACAGGAAAAGTGATCAGGCACACCAGCCGATGCACAAACACAGTTTGATGAAGGGAAGAAAGCTGGTTCAGACTCAGCAGTTCCAGTTTAATCCCAGTTAATCCCACTGTATCCAGCCTTTTAAACACACACGCACACTCAAAGTCAAGGTGTCTAAGTGTGTGTGTATGTGTAAGGAGGATGTTAATGGTTATTATCAAGGACATGCATGCCACTTTAATCAGTGTGTACACAGAAACACACACAGATACACGCACAACATTGGTTTTCACGGAGAAGGGGGCAGGCAAGAAAAAGGGCATAGGAACACACAAACAATAACTTTTTTTTAAAGTGTCTCCCATCATGTTCAGAATCTAAACACACATGTGGTTGGTTTGACCCTACAGTGAGTGTGCATGGTTGTGTGTGTGAACCAGAGAGAGAAAACAGCTCTCTGCTTTCACCACTCATTCATTATTCACTAGAGGAAGAGAGAGGGAGAGAGAGAGGGGGAGGATAAAAAGACAGGACTGCAGTGGCAGGGTGTGGACAGAGAAAAGAATACATCAGGGACCGATCACACACACACACACAGAGCTTCAGTTACTGTGGTCCTACAACTGTACATAGGATTCGAGACCTTCAGAGTGCATTCACGAGCTGAGTGAATGGAAAAAAGTGCAAGTAATTAAATGTATGTGTGTTGACCTGTGATGTGACAGGTGATTCAGTGTGTCAGATGTGAGTGCTCAGCTTTCCCATCATGCACAGTGTTGCAGTGACGGCAGCATAAATCAGCACAAACACACACACACATCACACACAGGATACAGAGTACAGTGAAATGCCTGACAGTCTGTCAGCATACTAGATGTTCATTTTTTCAAGGTACTGGTCAAGTTGTGTAATACTGATTATAACTCAGACCTTTTGTCCTGAATATTGATTTGTTAAAAGGACACATCAACACAAAGCTTTATCAGGACTACAGATAACAAATGTAGGAGCCAATTCGAACAACTTGTTCTCACTCCCAACTCATCACATGGGTCATACTTGAACGCAGTGTGGGAAGCCCTGTAGCGTCAGTTTTGGACAGTAAAAGTAGGTGTAGAATATTTAACAGAAAAGTCAGAGTATGGATGTGGTTGGGGTGGACGGAGGGCCAGAACCCAGACTTTCAACCAGGAGACCGGTGGTGACAAAAAGTCAACATTAAATTTTTATTAAACATTAAAAAGTTACGTAGGTTAGGTAAATAAAGCTAAATTGCAAAGTAACGTTAACATTAACTTAAAAATTATCAAATTAAAATGTTTTCCAACTATAATTTCGCAAAGTTAAGGTTATACTTCAAAGGTCTAACCGAGAGTTAAATATTTATTTTTGTTTACAGTTGCTAACTTGACCGCGGAGCCCTACACGTCGAAAACTACGCTAAATGGTACCCAGGGCGTTAAAAAGCGACGCCAGAGAGTCTTGACCAAGCGCCCATTTGTGACGCTCCGAGAGTAAGAATGTGTTCGATAGTGAGTGCTGTCCTCTGTTTTGATATACAATTAAAAATGTCCAGAAGATTTTAAAGAGAAAGCAAGATGTGAGCATGTCAAAGGACAGGTGGTAAGGAGGGAGAAGACAAAGACAATCAAAGAGGTGGAAAGGCAGGAAAAGAGAGGGACAGAGGTTTAAGAGAAATACAGAAGAGCAGAAAGAAAATCAAAGAGGTAAGGAGCAGCTGTAGACTCCTGAACATGCGTCACTGGGTGAATGAGAAATTGTAAAATATAAAAAAGCCTGGGTCAGCTTGCTCTGCTCTCTGCTGACTGTACAGTTTAAAACACACGCACACACTATCACACATGTGTACTGTATATAGACACAATCGCTCTCCAGCACTGGTCAATATAAAATAAAATAAAAACTCCATGTGCACAGACCCTGACGCAGAGGATGGAAGACAAGGAGCACCAACAAACAGGTAGCACCTCCAATTATTCCAACACCCAGCTCTCAACAGATCTCCAGCCGATGTTGGTGTTTGAATCAGGGCAAGCAAAGACACACAAAAGGCGAATTACAAGCACAAATATAGGGGCCGCAAGCGCACATCGCCACTGTGTAGCGCCGGAAGGTGTTCAATGCCTGTCACACATGCAAACAGCAGCAACATGGCTAATAATCAATAATGAACCTGTTATTACACACACACACACACACACACACACACACAGAGCAATTACAATACGACTTTTACACCTTTTGTATGTGCCCAAAAAAATCATTAATAAATTTAACTACAGACTTGAAATACTGCTTAATTATCAATTTACTACTCCAGTACTTCCGGTAACGGCATCATCTACTCTGACAAAAACTGCCCTCCTGCACTCCCACATTAGGAGCTGTAACAGCAACACACACACACACTCATTATCACCCTTAATCTGTCGTGAGGAATGGAGGTCAGATCATAAGTGAACACTGTGTGAGTCAGAATGAGAGAGTACGGTATGAGTCCAAACACACACTAATTTCCTTGTGATTAGTTTATTCTGTCCTCTAAAGGTTTAAAACTCAAACTGTATCTTACAAACACAGAAGTCCAGAGGCACAGACTGCAGGTACGCAAAGGTATCAAACATAGACAGCAAGCAAGCAAGCAAGCAGTCACACAGCGTGTATGGCATATTAAAACGCAGATATACACACACAAACAGTTACACGTGAGCACTTGCACAGGACGGGCTCCATTAAATGACGGCCGGTGTTGTTGTTCCTCCCTTAATTACATCAACGTGTGTGAATTATACAGAGCTGACACAAATAAATTGTGTATTACCCTTCTGTTGCACACATACAGAAACACACACACACAACATAAATATTCCTAGGCTGTCAGACACAAACACACACACACATACACACACTACTTGAAAATATGCCCGAGCCATCGACTGCCAGAGACACCAACACACATGCATGTGTACTTCCCTCCTGGGCTCATTGACTCTGAATAGGCCACTTAATCATGCAGATGTGCTTGTTTTCTGTGTTGTCTTTCCGCTACAGACGCTGTAAGCAGAATCATTCCTTATTCTCCTCAACACCCCGCTGTTTGTACTCTTTAATGCCCCCTCATGTCCTGATCACAATGGCCTCATAATGTCCTGCAATTGGCCCCTGTTTTGTTTGCACAGACCCCACAAGAGTGTGACGATGACACTTGTTGCCAAAGCACCTGTTAGCAAGGCTGACCTGGGGATTAATGTTTTTAGATTAGCATTGGATGAAATATTCTTGATGGCTCGCTTAAGGCTACTTCATTTGCAGGTAAGATGCAAATGGGTAAACAATCACTTAAAGTACTTGTTGTGAAAGGGCATGATTATGCCAGTGTGCTCAAATGAGTCACGATGAGTGGCTGGTGTTTCATTACTGTATATTCAAAAGTAGACAGTGTGCTTGCTTTGCTTGGAAGTTCTGTTGATTTATTTTCGCCTCCTTTAATATGCCACGCTAAAAAAAATAATGTGGTTGAGGAATCCAACAGGCTTATTGAACATCACAGCCTGTGTTGATGGACCAGAAAGTTAGTTCAGAAAGATTTTCAGATCTAGTTATTTTCACACCACAGTGAACAAATTTAATTCACGCCATACAAATATTTGATCCCTGTGCTTCCTGTTGGGTGTAATAGCAGCTCTCTAACAGCTCTTCTGCCTTTTTGGCGGCAGGGTGGTACAGTGAATGTTTAGACCCTCATTAAATGGAGAGACCTGGTTCAAGCCCTGTGTAGGCGAGCACCTACTCTTACCTACTTCTTATAAATAATAAAATATTATTATATTGCAATATTGTTGCACTTGATCTATTTCCTGAGTATTTCTAAGCAGCATGACTTTGCTGTCATATCTTTCCTGAGCTCAGCTAAATCCCATCACTGCGCTGCACTCTCTGAGCTCTCTTGCACAAGCATAATACAACCCTGCAGGTTTTGTAATAAGCTGTTGCCTTAGTGTGGTAGGATGGCTCCAGGAGCAGGTCTGCTGTGCAGAACACAGGTATGGGCTGCTGTTAATTTCCTGACCTGCATTATAAGCCTGCATGCGCTCTGAACACGTGGTACACCACAAAGCCTTTTATATACTTTTAATATATATATATTTTATTAATATTGGAGAGACCAATTATAGTTTCCAAACCGCTACATTAGCGCATCTGGCACTAATTACACACAGATTGTGAGTGCAAATTGAATGAAAAAGCGCACTGCAAATTTCATGAACGCAAATCAGGCCCACAGAGAGAGACAGAGAGAGCGGGAGAGGAGCACTGCCTTGTTAAACAGATGGGGACGTCTGAATCACTGTTCTGGTGTGGGGTAATGTAATCACACTGCACCAATTTAACGACTCACCACGGAACACGTGCACAAATAAACATACGTGTCGTGCATGTCTGTGTGCACACTCTGCTAAATTATCTCCATTCACACTGCAAAAGCACAAACACACCAGCAAGAAACCATCTGCTCAGCATGAAGAGAAAGACATCGGGCACGTGGCCGCAAAACGCACAGCCGGGTTACCCATTGGTTGCGGTAAGGAGACTGACATGAGGGCAGAAGCAGCTCCCTGCCATCAGCTGCTGCCTCTCTGAACTCTGGGACTGCTCCTGGTAGCAGAGTTGAACAAAGCCAGTTTATCCATTGATTGATATACTGGACTCTGGCAGCACCATCCATGCTGCCAGTAAGCCTCTGTGATTATACTTTAAATGTCAGCACCATTATAAACCCAGGTTACTGTCAAAATGTATTGGAACAGCATTATGCAAATATGTGTGTCTGTCTGTGTGTGCGCACCAGAGTGTGTTCGACACTGCCAGCAAGCCAGCGGAGAACATGATGTACACTTCAGTGAAGAGCTCAGATCAGCCTTGGGAGGACTTTCTGTGAGGGCAAAACATTTAATGACTAAATGCAGAGCAGTCTTAAACGAACACTGAACTGTTTGACAAGCCTTGAAGGAAACCCCGTTGGCAGTTTGGTAACAGACACAGCTGCACAATAATGGGACAAAACCCACAACTTAACATCAATAATGCAGTAAAGCAGTGTTGTTGTATAGGGCCACATTAAATATACGTTAGAAACCACTCTTAGTGAGTAAAACTTGTTCCATATGGTTGTAACCTGAGTCAATCGTGATAAGAGGGGTAAATGTGCACAAGTTATAGGTAAAATCCCAGAGATGAATTATAGAGATAGGAGTCTTCCTGTGGGAGGAAGTAAACACACAAAAAGGGGGGGGAAACTGAGATAAATTGAGATAAAACGATTTAGAAAAGGCAGCATTTAGAGAGTCAAACCCACTGCATCTCAGCCAACAACATCACAGAACAAACCATGATTTCAAATTTGCATTCACGTGAGGGAACATGAAGCACTTGTGTGTGGCATGAGTGTATAAATCTTTAAACGCCATGAAGACACTAACTGAACAGTGCAGAGGGAGGGAGCGAGAGAGAGAGAGAGAGAGAGAGAGAGAGCAGATGATATCGGGCGGAGTACTGCATCAAGGACCCGGCAATCTGAATGTTGTTTCATCTTTATGGTGATCCAAACAGGGGCGAGGGAAGGGGAAAGAAAGGAAGAGGAGGTTCAACCTTATTTTTCCTCTTTGGTGTCACTGCTACACTGGAGAGAATAAGAAAGGACAGTCAAGAATAGAGTGAGAAGGGAGATGGAAACACTGTAGATGGAGACGCCGGGGCTTGCAGACTCACATCTTTTTGCTTCTAGCAGATAAAATAAAATGAGGCAGAGCAGAACCCCCCCCCAAGCGACACTCACTTCTTGCAGCGCTTTAAACTCAGCACCGGTTTATGGCTGTCCTGCTTTAATTCAGGCAGCCCTTTGTTACTGCAGTCTGGCTTCACCTTCATTGAACCCACAACTGATGAAAGCTAAACCCCTCTGCAACTCTCCCCATTTGAATATGCATGTGTGTGTGTGTATGTGTGTATGATGCACCACCCTGCACACACACAGCTCCAAACTATAAACCGCAGCCTTTTCCCTTCAAAGCAGCGGGATGTGACATGTTAGTGATCAGTGAGTGAGTTTTCAATTAACTACCGGCACATACCAGTGCAAGTTATGATGAGAATAATTATGTGGGAACTTCATTTATATGCTAGAATAATAATAATTAAAAAAAGACTGGAGGGATCTGACTGTTCTCCCTCCTGGCTTTAAAATGATCTTCTCATTCCAACCAGTCAAGCAGCACAGTTTCTCTACACGCTCTGTCAGAGACTCAACTCCACGTTTTAAGAAACATGTCTCACACATCTTCCTCTGTGGATCGCTGTGTTCATCACGTTCACACACACACATTGTATTTGCATTGGTGTCATGCTAGCCCTGAACGATATGAGGAAAATCTGCGATGTGCAGATGTTAATGTAACAGTAGCCAGCAGGCTGTGCAGTTAGTAAACGTCACTCCCGCTTTAAGAGACGCACTAGCGACCGATGCTAGGGCCTGTGGGTCCTAGCCTCCTTGTTTGCGCATCCGCATGCCAAACCCGAGGTAGCCGGTTTGAGTCAGGGCAGTTCAGTACCACTCGGGGTCGGTTACACTGATTAATATTGCAATGACAATATGAAATTTAGAACAGGATATTTTAAATATTAAAAAAAAATATTTCTACAGCAGCAAGTCACTATATAAACTCAATAACATCTGACTGGAAACAAATCCAAAATGCCAATAAAATAAAACATATGCTACCAAAAAAAAACTACATTATAGAGTTATGTCACACTATGAACTGATATCTCTTTTTGATAATTGTTTGGTCTCCAAAATATAAAACATTTACATTTTGACATACATTTTGCCGTCCTACTTGTTAAACTACTCTCCTGTTGTCATTATACAGTCATTACAGTGCAGTCAAAGCTATTGTGTAAGTTAAGCAACGAATACAAACACAACCACATATGACATAAGCCAAAATTCATTTTGAACATGATAGAAGCAGCTGGCTTATTCGGCATAAGAGAAGTGGTAAACAGCTGGTGTAGTTTAGAGGACATCAAGCAGTGACGTCGTTCCACCTGCTACACAGAAACATACTGTAAATTTAAGAGCATCAATAGTATCTTTAAATATTCAGGTTACTCACTTCTTCAGCAATTTGAAAGTAAGATAGGAGTCACATGTACACGGCATGCGACTTAACCATTCAGCCACCTATACGCGCCAAAACAAATAATCTTTAAAGTTATAACAAGTCAAACACCAAGCATGAAGATAAAATTAGCAAATGTTCCTATTGACTGTTTTGTGTCATTTATCACATTTATTGGAAACAAATTAAAATAACAGCAAAGAACAGAAACCAAACTGGCCAACACACACTTGTACAGCTACACAGAACCAATCAGATACAAGCACCCACACACTTAATGAGATGCTCAACCAAATCGCAGAACTCAGAGCAGAGGGAACAGAGGTGTGTTAAACTGCAGCTGCCTAGCAGTCACATATATCTTTCAGTAGCAGAAAGATCAATTCAATGCGTAGCTCACACCGGTTGCAAATTGCTAAGTGATATATATATGTGTGTGTGTGTGTGTGCAGCAAAGAACCACTGGACCCTGACAGCTGGGTAATGTCGAAATGAGCTATCGACCGCCTGTGCCACACGGGGGTGGGGAGAAGGAGATAACCAAGCTCGCAAGACGAAAAGAGACAAAGCATTTGTATGTAGTGATTTTCATAAATTGCATAAATGTGAAGAATTACTTTAATTATTTAGTTATTCTTTATGCAAACATGTTTTTCTCAATTTATCTATAAATTCAAATATGTCCCATAATGCCCCTGCCACCTGTTTTACACTTTCTAATCTGGTGCTTTTAAAGCATGAGGAAATGCTCAATACTTGTATACTGTATGTAAATATAAAGATACTGAATATAGACACAAAGACTACAGCTACAGTCAAAATACTGCTACGGTCGAGAGACGGTCCCAGCACAGCTGCTCTGGGACCGTCTCGTCCTCTCATTTTAGCTTTGCAGCATCAAGGAGCGTGAATTTGCTAGCCCACAAACTAGCTAACATTAGTCAAATTACCTGCTTTGTCGTTGTTCACTCTATCGTGGTATGAGTCATGGTGGTGTTTTTCTCCAGAATCTCATAACCTACATTTCTAATGCAGAGAAATATCCCGAGTCCCAGTTGAAAATACCATATTTCATTTAATTTACAAAAAATGATCTATATCGGGATATATATCGTTATTGGGATATGAAGTGACCTATATCGGGACATGCATTTTTTGTCATATCGCACAGCCCTGCCTTTTTGTGAAACCCCAATCAGCAGACTGAGTAACAAGCTTTACATTATTCTTTGTGTAAAAACTGATGTTTTTTTCTTCAGTCATTACGAGCTAAATAAGATCGACGACCTCACTGTAATACCTCGGAGTAGACTGCTTATCCTTATATTTACTTCAGGGATGAAATTCAGCACATTGACTGATGACACTGAAGTACAAACACACAAGTGCAAAGAAACACACCTCAGTGACAAAACACAAAAAACTGTCAAAGCCACCCACACTCCCTAAATCTCACTTATTGTAATTCTGAACTGCTTTTTTTAAATCTCTCTCTCTCGCTCTCTCTCCCTAAACCTATTTCTAACCTTCAAACAATCCTTTGAAGAAGTGAAGACCAGACAAAATGTCCTTGAAATCGGTCCTCACAAAGATAGCAATACAAGCCCACACACACATAAACAGACACTCCTGGCCCCCCTCCCTCCAGAGATCCTGAAGAAACCCCCAGCATGTTGTTACATAACACTTCAAAATCTCCACATCTATATTTATAAGCCAGAACCCTTGTATTATGTGTGCGCGTGTGTTCTGTAATTACTATGCAGTCAGCATCATCAAAACATCTCTTTGATTGGGGAGAAAGAAAGAGAAAGGAAGAAAGCAAGAAAAAAGATGGATAGGCGGGCAAAGGAAGAGGGATTATTAAGGAAGTGCACAACATAAAAGAAGATGTTGGGGTTTTTTAAAGGTTATATAAAAGGACATGCTGTTTTGTATTGTGTTGAGAACTCAGACGGCCTCCTTCTGCTTTATTATGATCTTACACACCAACCGACAGAACATATGTGAGTGCGGTAAACACAACCAGAGGATCAACTAAAGGATTTTTGTGGCACTAATAATAAGAAAATATAAAAGTACTGATAGTTTGCACAGAGTCTGAGTCTTGTTACTCACTCTTTTGTGAGATATTTTCAATAGTAAATGTGCTTTTGGGGTCCGTGTACTTTGCGACCAACAGATTTTCGTTTTGAAACCAAAAAAAACAAAACCAAAAAACGTCACGCTTCCCAATCACCATTAGCAAATAGGGAAACAAAAAACGGGAAACAAACGTTTTTCGTTTTGATATTAAAAACTGGGAAATGAAAAACAATCTTGTTATCCAATTTCCCAGTTCCCTGTTTACTAATGGTAATTTGGAAAGGAGACGTTTTTCCTTGTTGTTTTTTTTTTGTTTCTAAACGAAAAGTATAGTACACAGAACTTTTTGTTAGTGTTAACACATCAGGTGTGCAGCACAGCAAACAGCACCCAGTTTCCACACAGCCTGTAGTTCAGCACCATGGATAGCTCCAGGGACTGCCTCACTGCAGCTCCAGTCGATCGCAGCCACTTAACAAGCCGAAAAACTCATTTCAAGATCAAAGAAATGAAGACAGAGGGAGACATGTAATGACGGCAGGGCGGTCGTACTTACTGGGTGCTTGGCTGAGATTCTCCCCGTCACCACACTGGTCTGGCACCACGTACAGGAAATATAGTTCTGATGTGTTGTTGAGAATGACAGAGATACAAAGAGAGTCAGGAGTCAGAGGGAAACTTACAAATCCAACATGTTAGGACATCAACATTTAGAGGCATAGCTTTACATCTGAACGTAAATACTTTCATCGAACTATATACATGTTTCAACGAGTCAGCTAGGGGATCAGTAATGTTTCCATATAGCTCAGTGCTCTTTCCATTTCAGCTTGAAAACAACAGCTGTGATTCCTCATTGCCATCACCGCTCTGATTCTACTTTTGGACCAAAGTGCATCAACAGTGCCATACGACAACTTGAACAGGCTGTTTGGAGACTCTGTTGCCAGAAGATGAGTTGGTGCAATAAGTAGGACATGCAATAATGTGCAAGGGTTTCTCAAGTGGAGCTGAGTTGGAGTTGTAAACACCCAATTATACTATAATGACCTCAGAATCTGGTGTGCTGTCTTGACTAGTAACTCTAATGACATGTGACAAATCACTTTATTGGTAAATACAAACAAGGCAAGTAGAGCTGGGGAGATATGATAAGTAGTGTGATATTGGCGTGATAGACATGAAATATCTAATTGACGGAGATTAACAGTGACTATATTTGCCGGCTTGGCATGATATTACGATCGGCTACCTGTTATTTGGATTTAATTTTACATGAAACCACCAATATCACTGCATGCCTGACATCTGGGTTATGAGTAAAATAATATGTTATTTGTTTTTGTCGACAGCACCCTCCTCTAGCTGGGATTGTTGCCCACTCTGCCCAAAAGACCACCAAATGAATCACCACCATCAGACGCCAAAGAGCTTAAGAGACAGCCAGACAGACTCATTTGCAAAGTTGAGTAAGCACAGATTGACAAACACAAGCTGCTGCCTCCCGTACAGAGGCGAACCAAGTCCATGTGGAGACACAGTCAGACAAAAATGCATCTTTTCTTCTGCCAAATCAGTAAACAGGACCAACAGCTTAAAGAGCGCAGCTCAGGCGAGATGTTCTACTATTACATTACGACAGCAGAAGCGTGCGTGAGTGCTCTCTGCTGCAGGGGTAGAGCAATACCGAACAGCCTACAGCATCATTACCCTGTGGTTTTCAATTGTAGTACTGAGCACAGCGGTATTATAATGGTGGCATTCACACCAGCAGCAGCTTTGAAGGTGAAGAGGGTTTGTCTAGTAGCATACAAGCAAGGTTCTAACGCAGAACCAAACTGTGAGTAGAAAAACAAAAGCTGTGGGATGTGTTTGAGTCATTCTACCCTGCAGCTTCCTCACATTTCTTGTTTAGCTGTTGCAGTCTCAAGGAGAAAGGTCTAGAAAAATCCATATCTCAGAGTGAGCAAAAAAGGCAGATGAACAGTTGTGATGATCCTGTTTGGGAGACGACCTTTTTGGTGAATGTTTACATTTGAGGTATTTCATTGACAGTTTTGTTTCGTGGCCTTAAACCAGCTGTATAGCTCACCTTGCTCATCATGCATGAAAGAATCCCATCAACAAATGTCGACTTGATTTTGTGAACCTGGGGGTGACAATGCAGTCGTTAATGAATCCACATGTTATCCATATATTTTACTCGAAACATAGTTTCTCTAAACAGACTGTTTATAAGCGACACTAGCTATCTAACTCTCAGTGTAACAATCAATTTTGATGACAAGGGACTTTGATAAGAAAAGCAAACTAAACTAAACAATTATGGCACACGAGTAAAGAGCAGCTGACCTGTCTGTACTCCAGAATGATCTTTGGCAGAGGGTGCAGGTCCTGCAGCTGCAACAGCTGCAACAGAACAAGACAGAGAAGAGTAAGAGTGAGAGCAAACTGTTAATTTTTAACAGCTAACGCAGTAAATCTGTTTTACTTTTTGTCTTTTCACTGTAGGCCAAGTGTTGCTGTGCTTGTGTAATGTTCGCTTTAAACTGCAGCTGCAGAATAAGTTGGCAACATGTCTGTCTTTCCTGTTGTCTGTGAAGGTTCTCCGTCATCCAGGTCACAGTTATTCAAAGAAGGTTAAAGTCAAGGGCAACTGGACTGATTGAAGATACTTGAAGATGTTCCACCTCTCTTCCAAAAGGCTTCTTCAGTTGTATCTATTTATTGTTTTTGTAGACGGGCATGTTGTTTATCAAATACTAAGAGGCAATGATGTACCAGGATATTAAGTGTGCATGTGTGTTTGTGTGTGTGCCTCTGGATTCCTCTGTATGATTATGTCAGAGCACATATTGAAACTCAAATAAGATTGAGATGGCTTTCTTAGATTAAAGGAGATCTGAGGATCAGACTGGGTAGTCTGTGTGTGTGTGTCTGTGTGTGTGCGCGCCGTACCGCAGCTTCTGATGTTGACTGATGTTGTTTGTTGATGGTCTTGGGAAGTTTCTTGTTCCTGCAGCGCTCATGGAGGCGCAACTTCTCAAACAGAACCTTCAAACATTGTAAAGCCACAAACCCATAACATCGGGAGATACACACACACACACACACACACACACACACACACACACACTTAGAAACTTGTGTGCATACATACAGAATATGCATTTACTCACAAACACAATGTTGAAGGAGGGAAAGGTCATACATATTGCAGGAATTTCACACTTCACATAACAACATTATTATTGTCAGAGCGGCATAGAACACACTCAGTTACAGGTATAGACAGCAAAAGTATGCACGCAAATGCATACAACACGCAGATGTACACGAGAGTACACACTGTACGAAGTTGAGTGTTGCTGGTGACCAGAAATTGTTGTCCAGCTGCTCGGTGGGCCTCCTGCTCCAACTGCTTCATCTTAGTCTGACAGGAGAGAGAGACAGAGAGAGAGGAGGGAAGGAGAAGATCAAGGTGAGACTTAATCTAAAATATTTCTTAATACTACATACAAGGTTTGTTTTAGCAAATTTTCCCATCCTTTGAACTAATGTGTTATTCAGAGCAGCAACAAATACTAATTGTAATAGAGGCACTAACTGACCTATGAATCCAAAAGAGCGTTGTTGTTCTGCAGCGGCTGAATTCCTGCATGATTATCAAACTAATTCACCTGGACTAGATGTCAAAGCATGTGTGGCGTTGAGAACATAACACAGTTTGATTTGTTGCTATGAGTATATCCTAGGTAGTCATTATTGCAAAGTCAGTCTACATGTGTAGATTCAAGGCATTTAATAGCAAAGTGCTATATGAAGGTTTTGACTTTTTACATTACGGTGACTGATCCGTTTAAAATTAAAAATGAATGATTGTCCTAAATATTGTCAAAAGATTAACTTTAATAAAAGTTACTATTTCTCAAGAGTAAGGTCGATTTCATTCCATTAAAATATTTCATATCTTTGTCAGACTTTTTCCAGATAAGCCACCATATCAGTCAGTGGATTTAAAGCTAATTAAAATGTTAGGAGACAGCATTTTATTTATGCCAATAGGATGGCATGTCTGTAGCCTGGTGACTGCCAGCTTGCACAACACTTTTCAAGATAAGGTGATTATCAAACACGTTTTCCAGACCTGGGTATAAACCCTGAGGGTAAAGAGGGGAGGTTATTTAAGGGGAGAACTGTTTGTGAGACAGAACGCGTCTTCTCCTTTCTTTCAATGGCCAAAGGCAAAGCGCTCTGTTAATCCGTCTAACGCACACATCAGAGTCACATTAGGATCACACACAGGCAAACTAAAGATAAACAGCAAGAGCTAAAACTTTCACACACAAAAACGATAAAGAAATTAAAAATCGAAAAATATGACAACATACAGATACGTTCAACTACAGAAACACACACACACTTTCTCTCACACACACACACACACACACAGAGGCAGAGAGGGTTTAATGACTGCTGTGCTAATCCAGTCAAATACAGAATGAACTTTGCTTCTTGGGATGGTTGACAGGCACCCTGATAAACTCAGTTAAAGAAAGAGGAAATGCAGGGACACAAAATGCTGGAGGGGGGAGGATACAACGGAGAATAACATCTGAAGAGAGAAGGGAATAAAAAGGCACCTGCAATGGAAAAAAGGAGATTGAAGCCACTAAAAGTAAAAGAGACTGATAGATTAGAGAGAAAGGTAGAGGCACTTGATATAAACACGATGAAAGAGGAAGGCCAAGAGGCTGAGTCCCAGAGAGACAGAGATAATGAGGAAAACTAGTGGAAGAAGACAAAGAGGGAAAAGGGGAGTTTGGCAGACAGACAATTAAAAGAATGCCTGCTCTTACAATACTGAGCATAAACATGATATTTTTTTACAACTGGAGTGAAACCCACACACCAGCTGCTCATTTCGAGTCTGACTGAAGAAGAAAACACTTCTGTAACGACCTGACAGGCGATGAAGAGAGTGAGGGAAGAATAGAAAAACAAACGGGAGGGGAGAGGGAGAGAGGTGAGGTGACGTAATGAGAGAGAGACAGAATGATTTGGGAATTTGGGAGGAAGAGAGTTAATGGGTTAAAAGCAAGTGTTAAAAATGTGATGCAAATGCTTCACCGGGTAGTCGGGAAACTGACGGAACAGGTGAGGACTCAGCTACGGCTGGACCTTGACAGAAAATGGCATTTGAAACAAACACACATCAGTCAGAGGAGTGAGGCCGACACAACTTGACAGCATGATGAGCAGAGGCGGGAGAAGCGACAATGGCAGAAAGAGCAATAAAGGAGAGGAAGGTGGAAAGAAAAGAGACAGTGGAATAAAACTGGAAGGCTGGCATGTACCAAAACTCCAAAACATGTACTTTTCTCTCTCTCTCTCTCTTTCTCACTCTTAGCCCAGAGCAGACTCCAGACTGCATCATCAATATTACATGCTAGCCCCTTAGTACTGTGTTTGACACACACACACACACACAAACACACAGACACACACACACACACACAGCGGGTAAGATAGAAATCCAATATGTTAGATTAATCATAACAGTGTGTTAAAATGTAGACAGTCTGATCTGGACTTGATAGGTGCTTACAGATGGACGTCCATCTAATCAGAGAAACACACAGACAGAGTGTCCTGCTGAATGTGAAAAAAAGAGCATGTGAGCGTGTTTGTAAGGTGCAGACTGTCAGACAGCAGGGATCCTATGGTCTGTGTTCAGACAGGTGAACTTGACAGCTCAGATAAAAACAAATCCAACACAACCGAGCAGGAGGGAGGAGGGAGGACATCCGTGATTGCACTCACAGACACATGTTATAAAAACACAAGCCCACATACGCGCACAAAACTGCAGCAGTCTGCAAAAGCTTCAGCGCCTCAGCATGTGTGTGTGCTGGCAGAGATAGTGATGCTCCTTCCTGCAGCACAGCCTCTTAAAGGAGAAAGATGCTCGCCATCCTATTAATAGCAACACGGTAAGATACCAAAAGACTCTCTCTCTCTACAACAACTCCCCTCGCTGGCGTCTGCAAGTTGTAAGTAGGTTTAAGAGTGTTGTTCTGTGGCTCTGTTAGAAACGTGTGTGTGTGGGCCTCATCATGCATGTGTCCACAACATCTGCACGTTTGTGTTTGTGTGCCCATGATCACTCTCAAGCGTAGTCCCCCCCCAGAAATGTTTTTTTATCTGGATGTAAACAGGACAGGTCCCCGGAGGACGTCCACCCCACCACCTCACTAATCATACCCAGAAGTAAAGGAGGCATTTTATTTTTCTTTCCTTCTCAGGCTCTTGAGGAGTTTTTTCTTCTTTGTCTGTTTCTCATATCCACCCACGGCTTTGCTCCAATTTGTATTAATACAGCCCCTGTCTACTGCACTTTACTGCACAGTCAGCTCAGAGTGATGCAGCAAAGTCTGACCTGATCCTGGACATCATACCAACACGCAGGCTGGCCAAAACCAAGTTTCCATTAAGTTTGTTTGATCAGCACATGTAGGATGTTACAAAGCACTCCAACACGTTTTCCTCTTCAAAACAATGACTCACCTAAAGATTCTCATTTCATAACCGCCTTTTAGGATTCTGGTGAGGGTCCAGATTGCTATGACGACGGCTTCAAAATGCCTAAGGGTTATTTCCATTCACTTTCTTTTAAATAAATGATGCATGTGTGGAAAGAAACTAACTGAAACGGAAAGAAATAACTAGAATTGTATGGAAACGACTAGACTGGTCAATTTTAAAAACCTTACTTTCTTGATTGTCTCAAAATCAGATCATGAAATTCTGTATTCCTCAAAAAGAAACATACATACAATACTGTTAAGAATACTAATTGAAATTACATTATAGTTATAAGTTAAATTGAGTGTATTTGTGGAAGCCCTGTGCTGCTGAAGAGGCAGTAAAATAGATTTATAATAATTTATAATTTATTTTTGTGTATACTGCTCCCCTTCCACTGTTGTGTTCTGGTGGGAAATTAACATCAGCCATGAGGAAATTGTTGATAACTCCTGGCTGTGAGAGAAAAGTTTGCCTACTCTGCCAGCAGCCATATGAAACACCGTTCTGTTATATTTATTACACTAAAAGGAAAACTTTAAAATAGCTGTTCGGCCTTACCCCCAGCAGGTCTGACGTTCTCCTAAGAGCTTCTTTGTCCACATGGATGTGATGGATCTCCATAGCTGAAACAACATAAGTATTACAGTAAATCTGTCTACTGCTAGGAACATGTAAAACTGTATATGGGCAGCTCTAATCAACTTTTACACTGATACGTCAATACGGCTTCTTATGCAGCATAATACAAATGTGTTACTGTTTGCACTTAATTGTGGTTATTCTGGATATTTCTTCACAAAACATGCACTGTATCAGGGTGGAAAAGTCACGTTCAATGTCTACTGAACAAAAAACTGCAAAGAGCTCTTCACCTGCCAGAACAGAGATCATGCTCAGCTCCATGTCCGAGTACAGCTCCCACAGCCCCTGGCTCTACACACACAAATAGTCAGTCAGGTAATGTGCTGTGTGTCTTTATTGTATGTCCTAGCGTGTGTGTGTGCGCACACATAAACTGACCTGTAGTTTAGAGCACAGCTCCATGTGAAGCCAGTAGAGCGAATACAGTCCTGAGATTACCTGAGAGACCTGAGAGTGAGACAGACATACTCAGCTTTCTTTCTGAAGAAAGAGAGTGCAGGGACCAGGGAATCTGTGCTGACATGGAGTTACTGTCTTAGAGGCCGCTCTATCCTTTCACAGACAGAATGTAAACGCCAGCCGCTGTCTATTTAACTGGGATAGTTGGGGGAAGTATTGACTTGTTAAACTGTCCCTCGCCATGGATTTGTTCTGTAGGTGTCACTGACATATTAACACAGAAATCCAGATTTGAACTAACCTTCTTGGTAGCCTGGGCAGGTGTTGTACGAGTTCTTTTGCTGTGTTTATTGAGAAGGTCCTGGTAGCAAGAGGAGGAATTTGCAGGATCCAGTAGCCACCCTGACACCTGCGGGTCCTCGATATGAGAGCCTGCCACTGGAGAGAGAGGGCAGCTCTGTATGATATTGAGCAGTATTCAACATAAGAGATTAGCAACAACACTTTGGATATTACAGCACATCTTGTCATTACTGAAGTCCCCTGTAAACGACAATAATTCAAGCTGTCTACAGCTGCTGTTGACTGAACGAAACACTTTCCTAAAAAACCGCAAAAAAGTGTTATTTTTTTACATTAAATTGTTTGTGCCTTGGCTGGTTTTGTTGATCACACTGAATTGAATAACTAAATATTGAGAAGAAACTACAAACTTTTAAAAAGCCACCTTTCAAGACTAAATGTTTGATGCTCAAAGATACATTTCGGGCGCAGTATCAACATGTGCATGTATTTGTGTTTCCACGTGTGTATGTGCATCTACGTATTTGAACTACATTGTTTCCAGCTGAGGTCTCGTCTGTAAAACTGCAGAGCTGTGCGAAGCAAATCCTTGGCTTTATAGCACACCACCAGTTGAGATCTTGATAGCACCTGTAGCAGCATATCTCTGAGGAACGCACACACACACACATATAAGTACATGCATAAACCTTTTTTTAAATGGGTTCAAGAACGCACAAATGGACGCACTGTAAACCACATGGTCAACCTTCAAATTCACACTCATTATCAAATTCACTCTCACATCTCTCTCGCACAAACACACACAGACCTTGTAAAGAGCTCCTGGCTGTGGTGTGTGCGCTGCTGGGCCCATGCAGGTGTGTGCTCTAATTTTAAGTAGATCAGACTGTCGTTTGGCCCGAGCGAGTCCTCTGGCGTGCTGCAGTCGAGGTTGTTCTTCATCAGTACGAGGAGGCCACACACCGGTGGAGTGAGCTTCTATATCAAGGATCAGAGGGGGAAATTAACATGAGCAAACAGTTAATGAAGCAGTGAGCCACAAGAGTAAACGGCTCACACTAATCTTTTAACAACTGGGACAGATACTAGGCACGGGGCAAATTATTTTTTAGTCTTTGTTCCTTTACAGATGAAACTGAAAACTTCATTTTTTAACATATCTTAGCCCTTCAGAACTAAGTACCTGACCTGCTGCTAAATGTTACCTTTGGTTACTATGGTTACTATGGACGTTTGTATCCAGTGGTCACTTTATAAAATCCACCGTTGTTTTTTCATCTTATTTAAAAGTCCCACACTTGTGGCCCAGCTCTGCTCACCTGTTCTGGGTCTAACTGAGTTGTTCCATCTCGGTGCACCAACGTTAGCACCAGCGCCTTAGCCTTCCCAGCCTTCTCAAGCATTTGCATCTTCTCGTCTTGGTTCAGCCTCCCAGAATCCTCTACTCTGGGGTCAGATGTCAAGGCTGCAGTCAGACAGCTAGCTTTGGATTGGTTCTGGAGCTCACCACCATTGGCCCCCTCATGGGATATCGTTGGCCCATTCGTTCCCTGCTCAGGGCCACATTTGGCCCACTTGTGCTCCAGTGGTTTGCAGGTCACAGAAGATGAGGCCTGCTTGGGAGCATTCATATCTGATTCACAAGACCTTTTTTTCACCTTACTCTGCTGAATTTGTGGAGTTTGCTTTGGGGCATACATGTCTTTGTCTACCACTGTTCCTGTTTGATGTGAAGGACTAACTTCGGTCTGTGGTTCTGGGGGTACAGCTGGGAGTTCAAGGATAGCGGTTTTGGGTCTGGCTCTCCCTCCCCCCCCTGCCTTTTCTTGTGAGGAGTGAGTTGGCTCCCATTTTGGAGGACGCCTGGTTAGATAGATTTTAGGAGGAGGGTGAGCATTTTGGTGCTGAAGTACTTCATGTTTCCTCTTTAATGGGAGGGAGGGGATCAGAGGAAGATGCGAATGAGTTTGGGAAGTAGGTGGGATGCTGTTTTCCAGCTTTGTGCTTGCTTTTCTAGCAGTGGAGGCCAAGTCCTGCACAGAGGAAGGGTTTTCTCCAGCAGCAGAGGTGCTTGCTGGGGCCAGTAAAACGCTTGAGCTGCTCCCTTTGATACTTCCATTAGCAGTCTACACGACAGAAAAGGTGAACAGTGTGCGGTCAGACAGGGGGAACAGGAAATGGAGAGAACGGGGGAGGCAAGAATAGATTTAGACAGACTCATTCTGCAACATCAGAAAGAAAACACAGTCTCTCACTGTGTTAGTTTTGTTACAAAATCAATATATAACAGCCAACAGTTAGAAAAGTCATCAGACAGAAGTTCCAGTTTCTAGTGTGATAATAAATAATTAGCTTTAACACAGAGACAAATGCATGCCTTATTAGCGTACTCTCATTCATGTCTAGTTGGACAATACCAAATTTGTGAAAGAGACAGAAAGTAAACAGGCGAGCAACAAAACTGAAGCAAAAAGAGAAGCCGAGCAAGCAGAAAAGAGAAAAAAGAAGAAGTGAAGGAAGGACTGTGGCACACATTCAGCCCTCAGCGCTGTGTCCCAGACAAAAACACAGACAGTGAAGACGCTGTTTGTCTGACAGCCTGTCTGAAGCAGTGTCACTCAGTCGTACTTATTTATTTTTTATGAGGAAAAAACCCCCAGCTTGTTTTGTCCTGATAACAATGACACTATCCAATGGGTTCAATGAACTAATCTGACAGATTACATGTGTAGAACATACCGTGTGTAATACATGTGGTCTGTGCTGTATATGTATGTACTGTAACTCATCATATGCCACACAGTGAGTATGGTATTATATGTTAGGCTCTGTAAGAGTAATTACCAAGACATGAGGTTGTCACCAACAGAAAGACACCATAGAGGCCAGTGGAAAAGAGCGAGAATGAGAAAAAAAAAAAGGTGAGACGCCATCTGAGACGAGAAATGTGAGTGCCATCTCCCAGAAGTACAGCCTCACCTCCCTATAACCTTCCCAGCATCTAATAAACATCTCCATTATTCATACACTCGCATCTGTACTTATGCAAAAGCGTTTGCATGAGCAGCTGCGTTCTTTGAAATCTAGGTATGAGAGGTGAAGTTGTGTATTCGGAGGATTTTTTTTTTTCAGACCGCGTGTGGGTTTGTGTATGCACACAAGTCTGTATGGTTGTCAGCGGAGGGCTCAGCATGTAGGGATTCCAGTGATTCAGCTCCCCGAGGAGAGTCTTCCTCATTTCCCTGTAAACACAACCCGTTTTCCTGCTGACAAAGTCACGAACCCCCCCAGGGTGCTGTGCTACAGGATATAGATAGAAAACTGAGGCAGGCCGTGGCCCGTAGCCCAGTACTGGAATGAATAAGGGGATGGAGAGAGAGAGAGAGAGAGAGAGAGCGAGAGTGGACTGATGTGTTTGCTGCTGATTGTAGCAATACAGTGAAGTCCTGCACCTCCTTCTATCTTTTCTCCTCCTCCGTCTTTCAGCCTCTGCAACTTTTCTCCCCATATCCTTTCTCTATCGCTCTCCCACACCCTCCTCCCATCTCCACGCCTCCCTTCCCCCCTTTATAGTTCTTTCTCTTTGCTGCTCCCTCCCCCTATCTGCAATATGCATAGTGGAGTACTTCGTCAGTGCTTTTTTCTTTTTTTTTTTTTACTTTACGTCTCATTGGAGAGCTATCACTTGTCAGCAAGCTGCAATATACTGCCGACGGCACCCGGTTTCACACAACCCTGATTGATTTTTATGTGCATCGGGGAAATAGAAGCCTAATCCTTTTGAAAGCAGCTATTCAAATTTTAGGACTTTTTGGTGTGTTGCTGCTGTACACACTGGTGCCTTGGCCTACAGGGATTATGAAGGTAGAGTGAGACACAGACAATAACAGGAAAAAATAAAGAAATTAGCATTTCCGTATAAAAAGACAAGTAAACAAATCGCAGCAAGTGACACTTTTTCTTGAAAGTAGTCTTTGTTAAAGGATAAAATTATAAAACTGAATTTTACATCTTGCTGACTCTATGGACTGTATCAAAAAAGGCATGAACATTTTAAAATAGTATTAAAAATAAAGTATTATTGCTTTATGTAAGTTAACTATAGCTGTAACTTGTGAGTCTTGTTCCACGGAGACTCACATGTACGTTTTCATTGTTCTGGCGGTTCCCACGGAGACAAGGAGATCTGAAGCGTGTCCTTTTTGCCCTGCACTCCTGCGACAATGTTGGCGTGGAACTTTCTCTACCCGAGTCCTCTAGAAGAGAGATGGTGAGAGGATTTCTATTAGATCATCACTTTTCAGACACATCCTCAATCAATGAACCTGTGTGTGTTTGGTTTGAATAAGCATGTATGGGCACTTTCACAGTGTGTGTGTGTTTGTGTCAGCACAAGGTCACTAACGCTAGAAATCCTGGCTAAGATCAAACTGACATTTTGCAACAACACAACTTGCAACTTGTTTGCGTGTGTGCTTGTCGATGTGTATGCTCGTGTGTGAGTTGACTCAGCATTGTCTCAGCAGCTGAGACTCAAGCTCCCTTCCTGCGGCTGTAATGTGAGCAGGAAGACAACATCGCTCATCAGTGCTGAGGCTCTGTCATCGCCGCCACTCGGCAGAAAGCCATAAGCAAGAGTTTGACATAACTTGAAATGCTTTAGCGCCCCCCAACTGTTTTTTCAAGAATAAATTAATAACAACTATGTCCTGGAAAGAAAAAGAGCACTTCATGTTTAAGTATCTCTTAATAGACTTAGTAGTAGTACGCTTTCTGGTTCCGTATTCAGAATCTGATCCTCCACACACTCCTCCTCGTTAATGTAATAGAGCCCCAGCATTCTGGCTTTAACAATACAAATATCATTTTAGTAAATATTTGAGTCTCTCCCATAATCTTCCTTGAGTCTTTTAAAGAGACCCAATGGCGTGGTGACTTCTTCATTGATCCTGTGACGTATTGTTGGAGTGCATTTACTCTTTCAGGAGCAAAGTATTCGAGCACTCTCTACTGGTAATTGCTGTAAACTGCAATTTGTTGATGTGGGTGAGACTGAATCAATATAAAAATGTGTATAATGTGTAGACACCACCAAATTTAAACTGAACATATATTTCCTGGATCAAATGAGAACAAATGCTACATGTAAAAGTTTAAGATGGCCACCGTAAAGAAACCAAGACGATGTGACAGTGTTCCTACAAAAGAGACCCGTCGAGCACTTACCTGCAGATGCACTCTCATCCTCACCGTCCACAGGTGGCATCACGGACTCATTTCTGTCTTTGCCCCTCCCTCCCGGCTCAGTTTCTCTTTCAGGTAACTCAGAGACTTCTCTAAAATCAGTCTCACGCGTTCTCTCTCTTTGTTGGACGTCAGAACGCCGGTGCTGTTCTGTCTTCATCTTATCTTCAGCGCTTGCCTTTGTCCTGCTCTCTGCTGCCACTTCCAACCTGAACTCCATCACATCTATTCTTTCCAGGTTATCAGCAGTGTTGTTGCCCGAGACTAATTTGGTCTCACACTGCACCAGTAGCTTCTCTCCTCTTTCAGTCACAGCCTGGACCTTCTCCTGAGGGGTTGCAGTCTGGCAGAGGCTCACCTCAATGTCACCCCTTTTTAATGCTGCTGAGACCTTTTTTGGACTGCCAGTGTGACCTCCCACTGATACATCCTTAGACTTAAAGCCAGGTGGATGATCAGCTCTGCACTCAAAGTCATTCTCTTCTTTCGCCCCAAGCTTTTCTTCTTCAGTATCACAGTCAAAGATTTTGTCCATGATGGTTGCTGTAGATAACAAGTTCAAATTCCTCTCTAAACTAGTGTTCTTACTGGTTCCCAAGAGCCGAATTCCCCCCATTTCACTGCCTGATCCTTTCTCATTTAACAGGGTTGCATCCATATGTCCTCGCTCATTCCACATAACTCCATCCTGCACTTCATGTTCTGTGTTTAACATTTGTCCTGAACCAGCCTCAGTCACATTTTCTGTATCCACCATCAGCTCCAAACTTTCCTCTATAATTAGATTTGTCATCGCCTTGCCTGAATGTGCATCACAGCCTGTCTCCTCTCTTGTTGCACAGCCACTGGGATGTACATGTATCATTCCAGTTTTGACTGTTTCAGACTCTGGATGCTGATATAGTTTGCCTCCATCAGTGGCCTCTTCAGTAGAGCTGAACAGAGCCAGCTTCCACTTGGCTTGACGGTCTTCTAGTTCATTTCTGGAGGTGTTCCAACTCTCTGCGTTTTTTTTCTGTGCACCTGATGTGATATCTGTCTGTTCACTTATTTTAAGGCAGGATAAAACTGGGCGGCAAGCCAAAGGCTCCTCTTCATATGTATTAGGGTGTTCCACTGACAAAACATCGCTAGGGCCCTCGTCTGGAGGAAGATTGTGGACGAAAGACGGACTGATTTCTTCAGTGAAGCTATGAGTGATAAGACAGAGTATGCTAAATTTACAACACATGCTATCACTCACAGGCCAACAGAAGATCATCAATACATGCTTAACATTCAGACTGCTTTTCTTTTATTTAAAATGGTATGTAAATATCTTAAAAGATAATCCAGCAAAATAGTCTCTAAAATCCCCATTTTCTATGCTACTTACGTTCTCCACAGTGTAGCTGGGTGTTCACAAAGACTCTCACGTATTTGGAGGGACGGCGTGTATCGGTCTCTACGGGGGAACGAGGCTGCTGCCTCAGAGACCTCATGCTGAGTAAATGACCGAGTCTGGCTGGTGTGGTTAGCAGGGGGTTCGGAGTACTTTCTGTGGGAATAAATCTGAGAGCTCTGATAATAGGCTTCGGTGTGTGTCGCCTGCCTTTGGAGTGAGGATATGTCCCAGCAGGAGGAGGAATGGGAAGAGGCCTGGGATGACAGGGAGCAATCTGGTGTCTGCAAGGACTGATAGCAGGCCGAGGCCTGATTGCTCTGCAGCTGGTTGGAGTGGTGGTGGTAGGAAGTGGAAGAGGACACCTGGGGTCTAAACCATCACATTGGCAAAGGCATTTCTTTTAGTTCTTCTATTTTACACTTGCATTAAAGATTAGATTATATTACTGCAAGAGCACATAAAATCACATCAGTTATAAAAAGTCCAACAAGAACATCTACTGTGGTTAAATTATACTAATAAATTGTATTAAACTACTACTGTGTCACTGTGTAGGCCAAGATGCTTCTGCACCAATCTGCTCAGGCAAGTAATATCATTCTGACCGCAGTAGAAATAAGATACTGATAAAATAGAAACTCTCACTAAACATCGTGCATGTGTTCTCATATCTGTGCGTAGCCTCGGTGTGACCCATCTTACCGGTCTGTGTCTCCATCTTTGCTCTGCTCCTGACTCATGCTGCAGCTGCTCTGAACCAAAGGCTCCCTCTGGCTGCCATAATCTCTCTCCACTACTACATTCACAACAAAAAGGAAAAACCACAAACTCTCTGGGAACAACCGAGAAACTAAATATGTAAAGCATTATATAACTTATATAAAATGCAATGCAATCAAATCCACATTGCATCTCCCTGTTTTACACTTTTTACATAAAGTGTGTGCTAACAAAGTGATGCAGGGAAATTTTCAAATAAACAAGATTTACTGCTAAAGAAAACCAGGATTTATAATTGATTTATCAAGTAGGCATGTTCCGTCAAAGGTTTTTTGTTTGATTTGTGAACACCAACAAAAGGCTAAAAATAACATGCAGTATCCTTAGCAACACTCAACTTCTTACCAATACTTCACAATAATCCCAAATGTTACTTAACTAAAAACTCTGTTCTCAACAATGAACATCAAAACAAACCCGGCTAAAATGGTTAGGGGGGAAAAAATGTTACGAGAAAACAAGTTCACTTGTGCCTACACATGAAGATTTTCTGTGCTTGTGCCCTGACTGACTTTGCCTGTTATTGTAGGAGTAGTTGTGGTTGCGTCTGGCTGCATGTGGACTGCCGGCCCGCAGAACAGCCAGGATCTTCTGGGCCGCCTGGGACAGAGGTCCTGAGTACAACCTGCTGCTGCTAGAGCGCTCCATGTCCTTCCTGTCAGAATGCCCTCTACTCTCTCTCTACCTGAGACTCTTTGACTCTGCAACTGTCAATGGCCTAAACAGAACAAAGGGGAGAGTTTGGTCAGTTACACACAGACCCGGTTTACATCGGCATCCACAAAGCCCATCCAATAATGTGCATTTGCACAGCAGACTATACCAGGTCTGCTGATAAACCTCCATAGATGTCAATAATGTAAAATAAAAACAAAGACATTTTACTTTATTTATTAGATGATTTAAGACAAGAACAAAACAGAGATTTCTTAAAAACATCAAAATACAGAACAAAACATTAAATTCAAAAATTCTTTGATACAATATATTTTGAAAAACAATCCAATGAATCCCAATCATCATTTAGGCAGCACTGCTCTTTTTCAACCAAACTTTTTCCCCCAAGTTAAGCGTTGATTCAGTGAAGACTCAAGGGACTGATATCCATCTCCTGCATAAAGCAAGTGAAGGTCCAGATTTTGAGAAAGGTCAAAGTTTCTCCCAGATAAGGGCTTGCAGGCCTTCTCCATTGAAAGCAAAGACTGTGCTTATTAGATCTCTTCAAACTATAACAAGTCGACTCCCTTAGCCTACAGACTGCACGGTGGGGTTGAGCTGGTTGTAAGAGCTCCTCATTCATCCTGGCTGGTTTTACTGCTGCCCTCTCTTCGCAGCCATTTTGCCTTCCAGATCCTCCACTATTTTCTTCAGTAGTCGTGCATCCAAGTTAAAGTAGATGTATAACTCCCTCTCCTGCCTGAGGAGGGCATTGCGCTCCAGCTGAGAACGCTTGGATTTAACCTCCCTCGTAATTTCTTGCGTTACACGCTGCAATTTCTCCAACTGAGACTCTACTTCCACGAGTTTAGTTGTCAGCTCCTGTAGAAACAAGGGGACGGGGATGAGAAAGGAATAAATAAAAAGCAACAGGCTATGGAAATACATAAGAAACTCTGAGGTACCTGAACTGCTTAATGGTCAGCTTTAATTGTCATAAAGGTCAGGATCAAACAGTAAGAGGCGCCTTTTTTTAAATTGTATTCTATTGGCAGTCACTGTCTATGCACCCTGGGCGCTTTGCATTTTGGGAACCTGCTGCGCCTTGCGTTTTCGAAGGATTGCTCTGCGCACGGACTTTGAAAAAAATTCAACTCTGGGCAGAAAAGCGCCCGACGATTGTCCGGAGACGGCAATGTTTGTTTGTTTTCCTGTCTCCTGCGTGTTTGTATACCTCTCGCCCTCAAACAATGCCAGAGCAAGTGTCCTCCGTTTTATTAAAGCAGATGTTTTCTGCAACAAAAGACACAGACCTGTGACTTGTGATCAAGTTTCTGTTAAGACAGTTATTACTTAGCGACAAACCAAAGATTACAGGTCACTGGCGCTACAATCTATGATTAGACTAACTGCTTCAGTGGTTCATGGAAAAAAAAAAAAAACGCAGCGCACTGCTCTTTTCCAAATTCAACCAAAAAGGCAGTGCTGTGCGCCTTGTGTTTTCAAACCTGCAAAACGCTCTCTGTCTGATAGGGGCTTAAGTAGTTCAGCAAAGAAGGTAATAAGATTTCCTTCATTCAAAAATGCTTAGGAAATGTTAATTTCTCATGTAAACGCGAGTTTATCCTTTGAGGTGTTCTTCATGTTTCAAAATCTCATTTGATCCGCTAATCCGTAGATCAAACCCAGTATGAACACAGTGTTCTTCAGGCACTAAACATAAATATGATATACAGAGTGGCAGCATATTGTCAGATATTCATGACAGAAAACATGCAGCTGTGCGTGAGATAGCTTTCCACTCAAAACTGTTGAAATGTTGAGTAAGAAAACATGAATATTCTTAAGCAAGCAGACAAATACACATTGTTCCAGATACTAAAGTGTGTGTCATGCAGCGAAGCAGTTCCTCCTCAGAGCCATTTATCATGCAGTGCTTTTATACCCAACATGAATGTGCAAAAACATATGGTGCTACCAGCTTCCCTCACCAAAGTGACAAGTAATTAAAAGATCAACTGACTCACATTCAGGGTTGTTCTGAAATGCTCTGTATGATGACTGTATAAAGTAAATGGAAACAAACCCACCTGTGCATTCGGACAGAGCGGCACCTGGTCAGTGACGGCCGTTGGACGTACCTGCGGCCCTAAAACCAGCTGCTGGAGCTCTGTGTACATTGCCCTGTGGAGCGCCTCACAGTCGCCATTGAGACGAGCGGCTGTGTAGTACTGCTCGTGGCCAGCGGCAGAGAGAGCATCCCGGGTCGCCTGGAGGTTCCCTGCGAGGTCCAGAGCAGCCTGGTCCAATGCTTTATATGTCCGGAAAGGCTCGGATCGATCGCGATCTGAATCGTGGTCAAGGATCTGGAGCAGTCTGAGAATGGAGTTGCATGCAACTATGAATTAATTACACTTTAAAGAGAGACAGCCTGCGCCTGCATTTAAAGAAAGACAAAGAGGGCACTAAGTAGTTCACAAAGCAGCACAGTACGGATAAGGGAAGTGAGTGAATAATGCTGTTTTAACATTCCCATGCCGGCGTACAGCCGCCAGGATGCAGTGCATGAGTTTTCCTTTTCTTATCTCTTATCCAAGAAGATGAGAAGAATAAATGATTAGAATTATATAAGTATACCGGAATAATAAGGATTGATACTAGTAACAAGCATGCTTATAAAACGCTGAGAGTTTCAGTTCTAAAAAGGATCTATATGCATCTTCTCACCTGCTGAAGGCTGCATCCTTGCTGGTGATGATAGGGTTGGGCCTGGGGTTAAGAGCCAGGTCAGGGTGTGCCAGGGACTCCATTCTGAGGGCTGCCGCTTCCCCTTCCTTTACCAGTCTGCCGTTTACTTCTCCCAGCTGCTTAAGACACGTCCTCCACCTCCTCATCTCCACCTCCTGAGCCAGAAGCACCAGGTCAAAGGACGCCTTCTGGCGGAGTAGGTAGTCACGTACCTAAGAGAGGACGATTCACGTTTAGTTTTCACTTAGTCTCACAGTGAGGTTGATGGTCGGTCCATGTCTCACTCATGATTCTGACAGTGCGTATGGCTGATGATCGACACAGGGATCAAAACCCTGATTTTTATCTGTGATTAATTCTTGATTTGTTAGATCTTCTAAGTAAGAAGGTCACTGTTAAACAAAAGGACAAAATTGAAACATTTGGAGCCGCAGCTAACAATTATTTTTTTGTTATCTGTTATCTATTAATCGATTGGTCGATCATTTCTTCTGTTTCATAATGGGCAGCACGCCGACAGATTGGCGCAATACACCCGTGAAATAAGGCAGCGTGAAAGCTGCTAGTGTTAGGAGCTAATTACAAAAGTTGTAGTTGTAGCTGGTTGTTGGTGGTCCAGTCAGTGTCTGACACCCTGTCAGATCTTCTAATGGTCCTGCTGTCCTCCCCAGAGATCAAGGAGAATGATCTGTAGGCCGTATAAAAAAAATGTTGATCCCACAAAACCTGTGATGCTGTGGCACCAAGACTCCGTCAGAACCAGGAGGCAAGGTGATTGTAGAAAGTGATAAAGCCTTGCAAGAGTGAGCAGTGATAAAATTTAAGTTGAATGATTAATAAGCAGATTTAAGTTTATAAAACAATTTATTGTTATGTTTTAAGTACATTTATTAGCAATAATATAAAATTTTGCTTCAAAGTTCACTCTGGCCTCTTTTTTAAGTTTGTCATTACCTTATTATCTCAATTAAAAGAATGGAAACAAATGTGTGTGTGACACAAAAGGCTATTTATTATTCTGGCCGGTAAAAAATAAGTTTGGCTGGTGGATTTTTTCATCCACCAGCCACCTTGGCAGGTGAGCTAAAAAGTTAATTTCCACTCCTGATTGGGCAATTTCACCAACTAACCTGATCCTGTCTGGAAGTGTAGTAGTCCTGCCTGGCTAGTTGCAGATCCAGGTCTCCCCTCACTACTGGCACATTAAGCAGCCTGGCTGACTCCCTTAGGGCAGCAGGTACTTGTCCATGAAGGAGAGCCTCCAGCTCAGCTTCCACCTCCTGCAGCTCCTTCCTGGACACAACTTCCCGAACATGCAGCGAGGAGGAAGTGGAAATGCTCTGGTAGAGTGAAGAGACAGATGTGAAGGAGACCTTGCAAGAATAAGCCGAAACAGAGCTGATAGTGTTTGCAAATAAAACACACACATGTGTCCGCTTTACCTTGGTATGAGAGGATTTCTCTGAGAGCCAGTCCAGTCCAGCCGTGACACTCTTCTCTTCTGCCACGGCCTGCATCAGTTGGTGCTGGGCCACAATGTGAGACCACTGAAGTCTGGCCATCTCTGTCCTCCTACGGTCCACAACCCGCTCCTCCCTCTCTCGCCCCTCATGCTTATTCTCTCCCTCCTCTCTATCTTCGCAACAACTGAGGTCAAGGACCTGGAAGCGCTCAGAGCAAGAAGTCTGAACAATGTCAGAGATGCCCTGGAAGAAATGCCTCTGGGTGAAGGCAGATAGTGTTTTAGTGTTGAGCTCCTCCTGGTGCAGGTACGGATCCAGGGACAGTTGAGATATGAGAGCAGGTGTGCTTTTGGAGATGGGAGGGTTTGGGGCCACAGGTTCTCCTTTTTCTCTTTGCTTGGCTTCTGGCTGAACTGGGAGATATGAAGCAAGCTTGCTCACCTCATCTGTTAGGTTTTGTAAAAGAGCGTTGGTGTCGGCATTCTCAGCTCCGAGGGAAGCGCTGGTCTCCTTCAGCTTGCATGCGGCGCTCTCCAGCTCTGTATTAAGCCGAAGATCAACATCTGCACGCGAGGTGGCCACAACCTGCAACCTGTTGTAGCGTTGTTGCTTCAGCTCTTTCTCTTTATGCAGTGCCTGGAGCTCTGCTTCCAAGTCCTCTATGGCCACATCCCCCTCTGCCTCAAAAAACACAGAGGATGAAGAAGAGGGGCCTAAGATGTTCGCACCGCTCCCATCTGAAGGTCCAATAGTTTTTAGGACCTTGCCCAAGGCTGCTTCATCCAGAAATGGCTTGCTGGACTTCCGTAGCTCTTGAAAAGCACGCACCTCCTCCATGGTGAGAACATTGCTCTGGTTGAGGGTCCGACAGACAAAGCGCAAGAAGTGAAGGTTCTCCGGGGCGCAGTCAAACAGCCAGTCGAACTCGGTGGCCTTCAGTGATGATGCACCAGGATAACCTAGACGGCCGAGGGCCTCCACAAACTGACCACCGCCTAACATGGTGCTTCAGCACTCTTGGGGCCACCTTGTTATTGTGCTAGTCCGTCACACAGCAGCACAATGTAGATTATGGAGGATTAGGTGAAGACCAATGTAAAGAGAGTGAGAGCAGATAAAGCAAAGGATATTCATGATATCTTAAGACTAAATATACCCTGGGTTGATTTGCATGATTTGGGTCAGGGATAATCAGACAGACATTCAAAATTCAAAAATCAGCTGGTTGCATAGAGCCCGATCCATATCTGCTCTTTTATTTATTTGTTTCAGGTAATCCAGTACTATATTACACTCTAAACATTTTTAAACACTGAACATTGAACAGTGGATCACAAAGCACACAAAATAAACAGTTTTTAGTTAATGATATGTCAGAGAACATTGGTGCTTATTTTGTGCAAGGCTATACATGTTCCATGTTGTAAACAGAGAAATTGTATTATTTCAGTTTTGGAAGTTGTTGAGTTGTACTGTGTTATAATGAGATGTGTTTTCTAATATAATTTCCACCCCATTTTTATCAGTGAAGCTAGACTAAATATTAGAAAAACACCACTCTAGATAAAGAAAACCAATTCAGCAGCACCAAAATAAAAAGAGCTTCCAATGTGCTGAGTGAACACCTCCCTGGAACAGTTTCACAAACTGAATAGGATTATTATCTCCTTCATCAGGATCAGGAACAGATCAAATAACTTTCTCCATATCACACAAACATATCACACTACAAGACATGTGAACCAATAAAGGAAACTATGAAAAAAAAGCTGTGTAGTAGGTTAAGTTATACTTTTGTAATGCAGAGCTACAGTGCTGTCATAACGTTACATGTTTAAATTGCTTTGAATGTGAGTTTTTAGACTATGTGTATGTACCCTTTGCAGTCACATAATGTATGAAAACAACATTTCAGGACAATCCTTATTAAGAATAAACAAAGCAGGCCCTATATATTCTGTTAAAGTCTGATAAACATAGCGAGGCTGAATACTGGGTCTCCGTGGGAAAGCTACCTAACCCAGCTTTTGGCACATTTTACTGAGTTTTGATAACTGTTCATTGAATTAATCAGCATCAACAACCAGTTAGCGTTAACCTTTTATAGCTAACTAACGTGATTTTACAGTTAAACCAAAACCCCAACGATATCTCACTTGAGTATCTTTTGACTATAGCAATATCATAGAGGTATATTTTTCAACTTAAAACACTATGTTTTGTTGAATCTTTCTCACAAGCGAAGTTAGAGTAACATTAACTACATCTGAACTTTCCATCTTAGTTTCTAACAATATTAAGCAGTTGTCACTGTTTTCGCAAATGCATGCTGGTGGACTAACAATAACTGCGGTACATGGACTAAAAATGTGTCCATATCAGCTTCTGTCATCTGTCCCCTCTTGTATTAGCATGCAAACAGCTAACGTAGCAAAACAGTTGCGGTACGCTAGCCAGTTAACAGCTAAAAAGTACACCTAGCCTGCAAACTAACAACAATGACTCTTGTCAGTTGTGTCGAAAACATTGTGTTTTGATGTGCCATCTTACCCACAAAACTATAAATTGTAAACAAACTGTCACTATGTTACTTACAATTGTATTCAGGAGCTCCGTTTTGTTAGCATCCCGTCCTAGCTAGCGTAGTTTCATCTGTCCGCGCCAAACATCCAAACTGATTCTTCTTCTTCTTCTGTGTGTTTGTTGGCGGATCAGCTTTGAAGGTGCATACCGCCACCTACCGTATCGGAGTGTGTAGATTCACGGCATTAATATCAACTAAATAGATACATTTACACACTATCTCTGTAGTTTATAACCTCCCTACCCCCTTCTGATTTCCCTGAAGTCCTGTCTTGAGCTCAAAAATGATTTTAAACCCTGTATCCCCGTCCTGTCTCATTATCTGTTTCGTGGGACTACGGATGGAAATTAGCTTGTAGCTACAATCCGACATGTTTACATGCATGTATTCCATGTTTGTTTATTAACATGTACTGTCCCAATCAAATAAACAAATTAAATTAAATTAAAAAAATCTCCCACTATATTCCTTAATGCCTCTGTCACGATCCTGTCCGGAGTTTCTCTGTGTGCTGTATTTCTGTCTCTTAGTTCATGTCTTAGTGTTTACTCCTGGTCTGTGTACTTTGGTGTACTTTCCTCATTTAGTCTGTCATCCCTTCTATGTTTGTCATCTGTCTGTATAATTAGTTTTTAGTTAGTCTGTTCTGTGTTTATTTCTCCTTATGTGTCAGTTGCCTTGTGTTCAGTCTTCAGTCTGCTTGTTTCATGTTCGGTTTAGTTTGTATTCTGCATTTTAGTTTGGTCCTGGTCTGTTGTCGCACGCTGGGTTATTTTGTGGTAGTCAGTGTCTGGTGTTTGTGTCTAGCTTGTTCCTGTTTCTGATAAGTCCCTAATGTCTATCACCTGTTGACTTCCTCCCTGCTCGTTAGCCCTATTAGGCTATATGCCTGTGTTCTGTTCAGTCTTTGCCCACTCATTGTACCTTGCCGTGCTCTGTTCCCTGTGTGGTTTAGCCAGCTGTTGTTATCTGCCTGTAACCTTGCCTGCCTGCTGTCATCTCTATTGAGAGCCTTCTTTGGTCATGTAGCTGCTTGTTCATTTCCTTTTACACCGTTATGAGCAGGGACACAACAAAACTCAAACTATACTCATCCTTTGTAGTCTTAAAAGCATACAATGAATTTATAGCATTAGATCTTCTCTGACCGTTTGCCTTGAGGAGAAACCTCTGAGAACTGGTGCTGAACCTGTTTTTATTGCTCTATCCATCTGCTCCTTTGAAGGCCAAACTGGCTGCAATGAACCCAGAAAACATGGAGAATTTCTCAGTCAATCTGTCATATGTGACGTTAAATTCTAGATTATAGGCTATCAGTTCCCACATGTCCGTCCATCATCGGGATTCTTTTAACCATCTGTATTGTCGAAAATCTATAGAATTGTTTTTGAACCTGATCTTTAACAATACAATGAACGTTATGTGTTGCTGAGCAGTTCTTCTTTTCGTTTAGCAGCTGTTAGTCAACATATGGATCTAGGAGAATCCTTGGAGGAGCATGATTTGAAACACATGGGCTGTAGTTAAACTCTTTCACTCAAAACCTTAGTAATGGGGTGTTTCTGTCCACATCCTTCTAATCAAATTGAATATGCTAATAACAGCATTTTTTGCAGTTCTTCTTAAAGTTCTGTGTCTTGCCTTAATCCTCTGTGCTGAACCCTGTCTAATCTTTGTAAGATTGTTTTGTTTGCTTTTCCAAATACTAAACCAACCATAATCATAGACATATCTGATCCCACTAAATCTAATATCCAGTTGTACGTGTGTCCCCCAATAACAAGTTAACATCCCTTCTTTCCACGGATGGCTTTTCAATATCAGTACACAGCTGCTATTATTTCTTTCTACCTCGAAATCTACTTTGACGTGGGCTTAACAATCTTTTATGCTCTAAAAAGGAATCCAGTCTTTTCACAATCAGTTGTTCCATTCATTTACATAGATGTGATGTTAAAAGTATAGGTCTATAGTTTTGAAGAAATATTGTGAGCCAGGTTCAGGTGTGAAAAAGTTCCAGACAAACATAACATATCATGGTTTATTGAGCCCGGCTGAGGAGACACAGTACCAGCATACAACATGTGAACACATTTACTGTAATGCCGACTCCAAATCTGAAGGATAACATCTATTGGTCCCTTTTGTTTCTCTCCTCCCCCTGGTGCCTGTGGGTGTCTCTATTGGGTCATCTTTTACCTGGAACAACTAATCTATCTGATGTTTAGACCAATGCTTTGTCATATTGGAGTCTCTCTCTATCCATGAGTTGTACTCTAATCTGCAGAGCCAATGAGTTCTTGTAATTGTTCTTGTGGGACACAACCTTAAGATTCACAGGGAACACTGATGTCTGCTAGCCTGACGCCTGAGCTGCTATCTCTAACTAATAAGTCTATTGTTGTCTTCCTGACAAGGACAAGTACATGTGAGAAATAACTAAAGCTAGAATGTCAGAAAATGATGGGGACAGCTAAATTACTCTAAGCTAGACCTGTCTTACATCAACAAAGCCTGCATTAGCTGGATCCTCACCTGGTTTAACAAGTAGGCAAACCAGGAAATTAATTAGATTTTCCCATTAATGCTTTATCAAAATGTGTTTCTTTGTTGATTTAACATTTTCTTGATTAACAGATTTTTAAAATTGCTAACAAGCATTTTTCAGAACTGAGTTTACTCTTTCAAACCTCTTCACACTGTTGTCTGTACCAACACGCAGCTTGCACAACAGTTAATTTCACACCTAAAATGCACCAAAACACTGCATACTTGTTTCAATATCAAATAACTTTACAAAAACACCAGCAGTAGTTCTCTCCAACAGCAAACCTTTGTCAGTCATAAACACAATTACCTAAAAAACACTAACAACAGGTACAGTAGATGCATCATTTTGTGGGAATCTTTTAAAGTAGTGAATCATTTTTGTGTGTGTGTGGTTAACTTTATGAAATACAGTAAGAACAGAAGAAGAGGAAAACAGGAAAAGCTTCACTGTGCTTTATCTTTGCCATCAAGTAATTCAAAAATAAACTACAGTAAATGAAAACTGCAAGGAAAACAAAAGTCAGAAAAGAATTCTTGAATTTTGTGAAAGATGTGGTCATTGTCTTCTGTGTTAAATCAATGCATTTTGTATTACAGCAAGGCAAGAGTCAGTCTCAGTTTGGTCCATATAGATGTCTGTGGGTTCACCGAGTGAAGAGTTTTAAAAAAGTAAACTCGGTACTGAAAAAATGCTTGTTAGCTATTGTAAAAAACTGTAAAATTGTTTGACACAATTTTACATTGGTAACAAGCATTGGTCAAAACTGAAGCCACTTTTTAAAAACACTTCACACAGTCGGCATTACCAACATATTCATCTCACCCCCAAAACTCACTCAAACCACCAAACAACTTCATACATGTCTGAAAATAAACTCATTCAGTGGCACCAATTCCCACTAAGAAAGCATGCATTGTCAATTTTCTGCAGTTAAATTAATTTAAGAATAAGAATAAAACATAGTCATAGTACAACATGTAAGAAAAATGACTCAGAAATACAGAAATTTCCTTCAGTATCCTTTACTTTTTATTTTCGATATGAGGGCAATTTACTTGTGAAAAATAAAAAAATGAAACCAAAAACAAATTCCTAAAAGTTATAGTACAGTTTCTCTCAGTTGTTTCCACAGTAACACTGATACATAATGCCCACAACCTGTAATTCATGTACCCACCCCCTGAACCAATTCTGCCACAATACAAGCACATTTCCTGCTTTACAATCAGATTGCAGTTCTTAACCACACTTTGTTCAAAACACTGCACATACACATAAAATACATGTACATATTCTTGTAAGATTTTCTATATCTTTCAGCCTGATTTCTAAAAATGCAGGACATTTAAGTTGTTTTTTTTGGTAACATTGATAAAGAGAACTGAAGACACTCAAACCTCTTCACACAGTCTGCATTAACAACATGTGTCTTGGCCAAAGAGTTAAAACTCACTCAAACCACCAAAACACTTCATACATGTCTCAAGCTCATTTTTCATTGCTTTCACATAAAATGAATTCAATGACCTCTTCCTCCAAAATCACCCGCTTCTACCCCACCACCTGCAAAGCACTGTTTATCTGCAGCACATTTTTCAAATGCCAACACACTGTATCCGAAACTGTTAAAAACACATTCAAAACAGAAAAAGCAACCAGACTGAAATATAGTGAAAATTGTAGCAGAATATTTATATACATTTTATGTTTACGCCTAGAGAACGTGTAGTATTTTGAAAAAAGTATGGTTAAGAACTGAAATCTAAATGTAAATTTTAATTTCATTACAGAATAACAATAACATATTTTCACTTTATTGACTGTACCAAAGTATACGTAACAATAATGAATCAGAAATATAGAAATATTACATGTAG
>JAPMOB010248518.1:0-13500 GCA_029875015.1 Lepomis gibbosus
TTATTCTGTAATTGTACAAAGTTATATCAAATTACACATAGCTACTGACAGCATGACTGCATACAGTTGTTGTAATTTTCACATAACGTTTACATTAAGTTAACAGTTACATCATTATGTTATTAGCAAGCAAAGTGAAGCGAAAATTAAAATTGCGCGCAAATAATTGAAAATTTAACGTAATAATGTTAACATTACAGGAAGACACCGGCAAGAACGTTACACATTCAAACTAGTGACAAGTTTAAGATTTGACAAATTTAATTACTTAACGCTACGTGAAGACACCTCAAACATAACTATCAGAAACTATTATTCTGTAATTGTTCAACGTTATATTAATTTACAGCTAGCTAACGTTGCTGACAGCGTTAACGTTGTTACTGTAACTTAAGTTACGTTTACATTAAGTTCAATCCTAATGTTCTTAGCTAGCAAAGTGAACTGCAGTATCTTTAACTAGAAATGTCAATATATTTAAATATAAATGTGAGTTTAATACACGAGATTAGCCGGGAATAAATAACATCATAAATGTTCATAACTTTAGATTTATCTACCTGGAAAAATACCGAGACGAACAGTCCATATCTCGTAACTCCAGCAATGGCGTAGCAACGGCTTACGTCTACTGAAATGCAGATCTGATTGGTCGAAACACAGGAGGCGGGTGCATGGGAGTTTAAGCGTTTTGACTGGTAAGAAATGAAGCGGAGTCTCTTTTAATTGGAAATGGAGAGGAGAAATTGTTTGATTGGTAAGAAAAGAACCGAGGAAATGGGTGTTTGTGCTTTAGGTAGCGCCACCGCGCCGCCCTATTAACGTTTAATAACGTTTTTATTTTTAAATTTAATTTACATGGGAAAGTTTTTAATTCAAGTTTTTATTTCATGAAAAATTCCACACAAAAAAAAGATTGTTGTAGTTGTAGTAACATACTGCACCACCCAGTGCTTGAGTGGGCCGGAACGCCCCAACACGCAGTCCTGGCACCTCAACAATAGCCTATATAACATTTTCTTGCTTACCGGGCTTCTCCCAAGCTGCCTTTACTCTCCTTTGCCCTCTCCATATCAGGTTCTCTGGGCGCTACGTGACGCTCACCGTTTCCCGTTCTCGCCTGCCTGCTAAATTCTGTTGGCGGAGAGAGACGAGGGAGTAGAGAAGCTCGGGTGCCTTTCAAGCAGCCGTGTGCTGAATGTAGCTTGTCAATGTCACCAATCACAGCCTGGATGGGGCGGAACATTTAAGGCGCTTTTCGACCAAAGTACCCGGGACTTTTAAGTCCCCAGATCTCTTTTCAAGGAACTAAAAGGTTCCTTCCCATTGTTCTGTGTGTTTCCACTGTGGTCTAAAGACCTGTGAAGATTAGGCAAATTAACCAGCTGACGTAGGCTGTAGGCCTGGCTGTACACAGCGATGCACAGGCATCATTATTTGTAACCACTATCCATGAGCAACATTTCTAAATGAACATCAGATTTTACTGGAATTTAATGAAAAAACTATGCTTAGTTTGACCATTAAAGCAGCTTTTTTGTGTGGGAGTACAATGACACGCGATAAAGTTCATTGTACATTTAATACCAAACTGGATAAATCCAAATCAACAACTAGGCTACTGACCCAGCGTAACTCCATCTCCTGCTCGCTGTAAACACACTGCTGAACGCTGGCTGCTGCAGCTATCAATTTAATGCCGAAATATGATCTCAGATGGACATCCACGAGACATGTGTGGATAACAAACTAGATAAAACCATCAAATTCTTAAAATAACTCCAGCACAGATAAAACAACACAAAAATAAAATCGCGACAGTTTGGAAGGTTATTAAAACATTTCCAGCGACAGGAGCTGCAGATCAGCTGCAGGATTCACGTCTGTGTCCCCTGAGTGTAGGAGGAACGTGACTTTAACGAGCTTTATTACCTGCTGTAATGATCTGTTTTGAAGAGGAGGAGACTGACTTCAGCTCTGTGCTGAAACTTCCTGACTGATGAAAACTTAAAAACAACAACTCTGGACCCAGTAGTAACTCCATCAGCTGTTCGCTATAAACACACCCAGGCAGGCTGCTGTTTACATTTAATGCCGACATTTGATCTCAGGCGGACAGCGGCGAGACATGTGTGGCTATTTGACTGCTGATTGTGATTTTTTGGTTTGCAAACAATGGTGGAAAAGAGAGGAGCAGTAGCAGACAAACACTCGACATTCTCCAGTTAAAGCCAATAGCCTCTACTCGTGCATTCAGAAATTCACTGCAAGGCAAGCCCCCCCCCATTTCACGTATTTCTGTGAGATCAGGTTCCACTTTCGGACTCAGAATGTCCCAATCACTTTTTCAAAGCTTTTGTTCTGAAAAACAGCTTGCAACTAGAAATACTGAACAGTAAATGAAACAATGCACAATAAGAAAACATGCAATGCAATTGAAATATAGAAGAAACAAATTTGCATGTCCACTATCCATGGCACGCACCACACTTTGGGAATCGCTGACCTAGATCAAAAGAGGTCAGCTAAAAGTTTTTGAGAAATTATATTATAACTATATTTGGTGTTTTCGGCAAGACCTATTTTTTATGGAGGCATGAGCTTTGTATGAATTGTGGTTTAAATTTTTGTTGGAATAGAAATAGTGGCTGGAGCTGGACTTCAGGAAAAAGGCTGTTGGACTGCTGAGACAAATCTATGATGGCAACTAAACGCTAGTGATGACAAGTTGATCTCATTGCTTGAATTTCTGTTTATTGTATTTTTCTTCCCTTTGTCTCTCATTTTAAAGTTGTTAACTAAGCTGCTGAAATGAGTGTGGATCTTCCTTTATTAACAATTTGGAGGGGGAAGCAAAAGTATCGATCCGATTTTGTTTATTGGCAGAGCGGGAGGATCCAGACACCATCTTAACCATTTTAAAAGAGCTTTATGGTTCCTCTGTTTCCTTTGTTAGCCTGCAAAAACAGTTCTTTGATCAAAAACAAAAAGATGTGGAGTCTTTAAAGGAATTCTTTCATTACCTGTGGGCATTAATTGAAAATGTTCAGCATTCTTACCCTGATAGGTTGATTGACCCAGATATCCTGGTTAGAGACCAGTTTGTTGAACATGTGCATGATGTATCATTGCGGAAGGAGTTGAAGAGTATTGTAAAACAATGCCCCTGCATTTCATTCTTAGCCCTGCGACAGGAAGCCATTGGATGGAGTAGGGTGAGGGAACCCTTAGGCAAACTCGAGCTGGACTTCATCCCTGGGAAGATGATGTGAATGTAGAGGGGCCTGTTATGCATTGTGGGGGCTGGAAAGGGATCAGAGCTTTGTTTTGCAAGAATAATTTAACAAACAACAGTTGCAAATTGAAAGCATTATAAGGAGTCTAAAATGGAACCTGTACGTGACCAGGCTGCTTCTCGTTCCCGTAACCCCAATTATCAGCTTACTCCAGAAGGCTTGCCCATCTGCTTCCGTCGCTGTAAGCCTGGACTGTCCTCCGACAATGTCGCCAGGGACCAAGGCAATGAGCATCCAGTGTGCCTAGTGTCCAGCCGGAATCAAACCCTGCCCCAGCTGCCATGTGACCCTCAGGTATGAGACTAGTAATGAGAGTCATTTTGGGCAGATCCCCCTGGTGCAAACATTTTCCGACCTCTCATAGGAAGATGTCCTGTGGTAGAGGTGGGGATGGGTGGAGTGAGGGTCAGGTGTTTGTTGCATACGGGTTCCATGGTAACTACCTTTGCTGAGTCATTTTTCAAAGAAGTGCTATAAAGAGCTGTTTGCAGAATGAAGGGGACACCTTATTTGTTTCTTGCAGGGAAAGGTTGGGAGCCAGCTCTCTGCCACTGTCACAGGTTGGAGGTTTGTCCATGTTTTCCTGAGGGTCGTGTCCATGTTTTTGAAAGAACTGGGGAGTTTATTCCACCCTGGTCTGTAAAGTTTGTTAAGGATACCCGCCCAAAAGTCCCGCACCATTTCACCCACCACCATGCTATTGGAGCCCACTGGCCCAGATTTTGCTCCAGGCCTGTTGTTATCTCCCTCTCTTGTGACTGTTGACAATGGCAGGGCTTATGTACCTGCTGTTAACGTAGGAGCCACTGTGGTTACAGTCCATTAAAAACAAGTGTTGGGAATGTTGCATCCAGTTGGGGGTATAGCGGAACAACAGCTGAGTTTTGAGGAAGGGAGTGAAGAGGTTGCCCATGTGACTGTAATCAGTGCACAGGCTACAGGAGGTCCCCCTGTAACCATCTCTGACACCATTGCAGCTTTAAACTGGGCCTTCACCAGCAGAAGAAAAACAGGCAAAGTTATTGGAGAGGTATAATATTGTCTTTGCTAAGCATGAGGGAGATCTAGGGTGCATAGATGAGATGAGATACTACTTCTTGATGAGGGCCCAGTCCATCAACGATAAAGGTCAATACTTCCTACACAGTGGCAGGCAGTGAAAGATCACATTCAGCAGGTCCTTGATAGGGAGTGATTAGGGAGAGCAGCAGCTCTTCCATGTCACCGATTGTCTTGGTACGGAAGAGGACAGGAGAGCTAAGGATGTGTGTTGACTATAGGCTAATCAACGCTAAAACGAGGAAGGATCCTTATCCATTACCCAGAGAGTCTTTGGATGCCCGTTCTGGTGCTCAGAGGTTCTTTACAATTGACCTGGCTAGTGGCTATAAACAAGTCCCTGTAGCTGAAGGAGACAAAGCTATGACAGACTTTTGTATGCCATTTGTTCTCTTGAAATTTGAGAGAATGCCTTTTGGCTTATGCAATGCTCCTGGGACCTTTCAGAGGCTCATGGAAAGAATATTTGGTTATCAGACCTTCCAGTCAGTCCTCCTATATTTGGATGATGTCATTGTCTTTATCTCTTCCATTTAGCTGTATTTGCAAAGGCTGGATGTTCTTAGCCATTTCAGACAGAAGGGTCTGAAGGCCAAAGTAAGCAAATGTCATTTCTTTAGGAAGGAGGTGCAGTAATTTGGGCACCGTGTATCCAGTGAAGGAGTGGCAAATGTTCCGAAGAAGATCTCCGCTGTGGAGAACTGGAGGCAACCCCGGGATGTCACAGAAGACCGATCGTTCCTTGGTTTCTGCGGTTATTACTGTGCCTTTGTAAAGGGTTTCGCAAAGTTAGCCGCCCCCTTTCACCAAGTTGTAGCTGATGTCATCAAAGTAGCCAAAGCACAACAAGGCCAGCTTACAGTCCTACTCAGTATGTGGACTGAGAAGTGTGAGTAAAGCTTCAGTGATCTTAAGAAGATGCTCACAATACAATTCAATTCCATTCAATTTTATTTATATAGCGCCAAAGTACAAGTGCACCTATCTTAGCTTATGCTAATTTCACCAAGCCGTTTGTCTTAGAGGTCGATGCCAGTCATCACGGGTTAGGAGCTGTCCTTTCACAAGACCAGCAGGATAAGTTAAAGTTAAAGTCAGTTGCCTATGCCAGCCGTTCATTGCGAGGTTCTGAGCATAATGGAGAATTATAGCTCTATGAAACTACAGTTCTTAGCACTGACGTGGGCAGTATCAGAGAAATTCAGGGAATATTTGCCAGGCAGCAAGTGCACAGTGTACACTGACAATAATCCGCTAAGTCACTTTCATAACCAAAAACTGGGCACAACAGAACAACGATGGGCAGCCCAACTAGCGGCCTTTGATTTCACTGTGCATTATCGACCAGGAAAGGATAATGGTAATGCTGATTCTCTCTCCCGCCAGTACAGTGACCAGGCAGAACATGAGGAGCCAGGCCAGCAGACCAGGAGCACTCCAGACACTTACAATGCCCCTGAGGGATGTGAGTTGGTGACATAGCAGCAAATTGGAGTCTTTCCCAGTTGATCAGTGGCTGAACTGTCAACTCTACCGAGCCCTGATCCAACTCTAAAGGTTTTTCTTTCTTTCTTTCTGGAGGATGGGAAAGCCACCAAACAAGGAACAGCGGTTGCAACTACCAGAGGATGTCCAGCATCTACTTTGGCAGTGGGATCGCAACATGGAAAAAGACGGCCTGCTGTACAGTGTACTGTGCCACTGCTCCTCATGTTGAGTCATTTTTTCAACTCTTTCTGCCCACATGCCTTCATCAAGAATTTCTGACCAACATGGACTACAGGGTGTGGGTTGGAACACAGATCCAGCGAGATAAAGATGTTACCGGACAGGGATGGGAGCAGAAATAGAAAAGTACTATGAAAACCGTCAGCGTTGTGTATTGTAAAGACCCGAAATCTCTTCTTGCCAGTCAGCCACTGGAGATACTTGCCATTGACTTCACACTGCTTGAACCTGCAACAGATCGGAGAGAGAATGTGTTGGTCATGACTGATGTCTTTTCTAAATACACACTGGTGCTGTGACAGTGGTGAAGATCCTGGTTGACACCTGGTTCAACCAGTTTGGGGTGCCCAAAAGGATACACTCTGATCAGGGGAGAAATTTTGAGAGTGACCTTATCTGGCAGCTCTGCCAGCTATATGGGATTGAGAAATCCAAGACCACACCATAGCATTCACAAGGAAATGGCCAGTGTGAGAGATTTAACAGGACACTTCATGACCTCCTCCTATCTCACCACCCTGAAAAGGAGCATGTGTGGTCTGGGCATATAACACCTCCACCGATTGCTCTGCGAGTCATTCCCCCTATTTTTTAATGTTCAGGGTTACACCCCATCTCCGGGTGGACTTTCTCTTAGGGGCAGATGCCACTGAAGAAACCAGCTCTTGTGATGAGTGGATTCAGCAGCACTAGGAACAGCTTCAGATAGCACAAAATTTCACCCGGAGAAACCTAGAAGAGGCCGCAGAGTACCGCCTGCAACACCATAACCAACATGCATGCGACCTTTGAAAGGTGGTCTGCGAGAAGGATCATCGTAGTCAAGGTCATCGCAAGATCCAGGACATTTGGTCACCAGTCCTTTATCAAGTGGCTAGAGTGCCAACAGGACCTGGTGGGCCATATACCATCACACTAGCTGATGGCACTGGCAATGTCAGCTGCCACAACCCCACAGGATGTTCAAGAGCTCTACTCCCCAAACCAGGACAGATACCCTGCAAACAAATGTGCTGGAGCTATGAACATAGGATATCAGTCCAAGTAAAGCAAGATTTAAGAAAATGATTCCCAAGATGGTGATTGGGAAGTAACACGTACTGTTTTCTAAAAATGATTAGGGAGTACCTTAAGGTTCATGTTTACTGCGTTAGGCAGTGAATTGTTAAAGTAACACTTTCTTAAATGTTCAACAAGATAAGGAAAAGTTAGTCACCTTAATGTATACAGCATCAGCATTTCTAAATCTCCATTCATTCTTCCTGTTGCCTGTCTCTTTAATCTTTGTTAAAGTGTATTATCCACTCTCAGAATGGCACAGTTCCTATTTTCTGAGTTTAGAAAAAGCTGAGGGACTTTATTGCTCTATACAAAGAACCTGATACTATTTATGTGGACAGGAGTGTGCTGTCAGTCATACTACTACCTGTCTGGATTGATGAGGGTGAATAACGAACAGCAACATATGGTCTGAAACTAGCACAGACTTTATACTGTCGATAACATGGCCCCCCTTCGTCTGCAACATGAAAGTGGCTTGGGAGAGTGAGATTTGAGGAGAGACCCTGGAGGATTGCAGGGAACATCATGCTGAGGTCACCAGCTGAGCATCTCTAACTGAAAGGCCAGAGCAAGATGAGCATCAGCTTACTGTCACCTATAGACTGTACCACCATAGACTTTTTCTTTTGAAGAAAGACTACCTTAGATGAAGTGCTCCTCAAGTGATGTTTATGCTTCCAAGAAAAAACTGAAAAAATAATACTTCAGTACAGTTATTTAGTTTGAACTGTGTAGACATTCACATTTCTCCTTCTGTGCATTAGGTGGCACTATTGTACTAGTAATGTGGTTTAGACCTACAATCAAACATGAATGTTCTCAAGTCAGCATTAATGAGATAAGCAATCAGCATAACTGATAGCAACAAGTTGAAGACTTGGTATAATAGGGTTAGTTTTGGTTGTGCAAGTTTTGGTAGCAATGGGTGACATGTTCATATAATTACTTGACTGCAGTCAATACCTCAAAGAACCATTGAATACAATTAGTTTGGAACATGGTGGTCACAGATCATTGCAGCAAATTAGTATATTACAAAAACTGAAATAGTAAAACCTGCTGTTAGGATTTATGAAACCATTATCAACAGATTATGTTGTTGCTGTCATAATTTACTTAGATGCAAAATCCATCGAGGCAAGACGCACCTCCATAATATTTGTTGATGTATAGAATGTGACGTGTCCCTTTTCTTGTGATACCTCCTGACTCTGTAAAGGCTGGTTTGCTTCATGTACCTGGAGTTAATATCGCACAAGCCCTGTGTTGTCATTTTATATGAAGATGCATGGTGCTAACAGGCTTACATCCTGTAGCCAGTTTGCCTTCATGTATTCTTGGTGTACCGAAGGATTGCCTTACATTCCCTTCCTTATTATACATGCTATAGGTATCCAGTTCCAAGAGCAGCAATTGTAAACATGCAGAGTGTCTTCTGTGATCATGAATTATTTGATATTATTAGATCACAGAGGAACAGACAGAAAATATTGTGGTAATCCTATTTGCTTGGAAATGTCTCTGAATGTAAATGAAAGTGTCAAGACAGCCACATTATAAATGAGAAAGCAGGAGAAGTATTTTTGAGTTCCATAGGAATTTAGTGGTCAACAAATCCTTCTAATATGTCATCAAATATTGAAGACATTATGTGGAGACAGCCAGTTAGCTGTAGCCTACTATCCAACTTTACAGAGAACTCTAATTATTTGCTTGACATGAAAAATGAATCCTTCTCTTTTTATATATTATGTAATAAGTTTAGTTTTTTGACACCAGACCCTATGAAATCAATGCATTGTATTAGGTGTTTACGGTATGTCCAAAGTGACAACTGTTAAGCCTACTGAATAAAGGTAGGTTCTGAAAATTCACAAATCTTCTGAATATATCATTAGAATTATTTCTCCAATTATTTCTCATTGTGCAGTAGAGAGAGAGAGAGGCAGCGAGAGAGAGAGAGAGAGAGAGAGAAATTCTTTCTCACAACCCCTACAGAGCAAGGTGACCAGTGTTCCACATCAAAATGGAAAATTTTCTACACCTGACAGAGCTTGTCTGACAGGAGAGCTGTGCCTCATTAAGAGTGACTCATTATGTGCTCTGTGTGTGTGTGTGTGTGTGTGTGTGTGTGTGTGTGTGTGTGTGTGTGTGTGTGTGCGCATCAGCATGTGTGTGTACAATGATACATACATGGCGCTCGCAAAGGCAATAATGTTTTTATTTAAACACACTGTGACCATCAAAGGGAAGGAAGTTTTATAAATGTCCCATAAAGTGACAACAGGGAGAATTGAGGTCGGTTTTACAAAACATGACAATCATCTGACCTTTACTGCATGTCCATTGTTGTAGCTCACACACATTCTCACTTTTTTCCAGAAATGTGACAACCTCTCTCTTTCTCTTCCCTTGAACTTTCCTCCTCTTTATGTTCACAGGCGTATAACCCTATCTGCTCTTGCTGTGGCTCTGCCTCACTGAAGAAACCTGTTCTCAGCCCCTCAGTTTTCTGATTTAAATAGGTGGTGTGGGCGTGTGAGCAAAATACCCCGTTTTTCATTGGAGTGGCTGTAAGGATGATATTAATTAGCATAATTGCAATGACCATGTGGACTGAGATTATTGTGTGGCTGTTGGGCTGTCTATTCTATTGTAGCTCCTCTTAGAGCCTGTGGATTGCTCATTGACTCACCCAGCAGTAGCGTTTCCTAGCAACGCCTCTTGAATGTACTGTACAGTACTTCCCCATCTCATGGGCACCTATAATAATCTGCTTTGCTATTTCCATGTAAGCTTTGTTAAAAGATTTATGGTGCATTTGAAACTGTGCTTTTTTGCTTCGGCTTTTTCAATGTATGGCAGTAAACAGTGCATGTTCACAGGATAAAATGTAGTTTACAGCAGGGCTTTACCATCCATGCCTTTCTCTGACAAGAAAATTTACAAGAATGTACGGGTTTACACAATGAGGGGGAAAATGCTGACTACAGTTCATAGCTTTGAATAAATTGCCCTCAAATTAAAGCACGTGTCCTCCACAAGAATGGCTTTGACCTGGGCAATTGCATTTACTGTACCACACTTCTGATAGACACTTTTAATAAGTGAGGATAATTTCACTGAGGGACCTTGTGTCATGACGAAGAGGACTGAATGCATAGATCATGGTGTTACACAATGCAGCTTCACTTTGGCCTCAGTCAGGTATATTCTGGTAGGGAAGTGGTGCACATTTCAACTAATAACTAAATGCAATAGTGCAGGATCACAGGTTCACAAAAGCAGTCTATAAAAAGCAGGAGTGCATTCAAGAGCTGTGAGCTGAGGGCAGAAGGAATTGAGAAAGGTTATCTTTTTGCAGGTGATGAATCATGGAATTACATTTATTGTTGTTGCCTGAGTCCGTGTGTGAAATTTATGGCCCATATAAAGGCTCCTCATCATGTGGCTGACAGACAGTATATATTCTCCAGGACAGGAGACCATGACTCTTGATGCCTTGTGAAGAGATCTCTCTGAATCACCATGCAGGGCATCTGTCTGCATGTGGATTGGTATGCAGACCTCAAAGCCTTGGTCTTGACATGGAATTGCAACATGTATGCCAATGTGTTTTTGCATTTTTATTTTCCAAATCAAGGCGCCATTAAATAAAATTTATTATTATTATTATTATTATTATTATTATTATTATTATTATTATTATTATTATTATTATTATTATTATTATTATTATTATTATTATTATTATTATTATTATTATTATTATTATTATTATTATTATTATTATTATTATTATTATATATTACAATTGCTCAAAATGACCTGACCCAGCCCTCCATGCATAAATAATCTTGTCACATCAGCTGCTACAGTTTCTAACTAACTCGATATTTATAAATACTAAGGTCTACAGCTTCTCAGCAAGTGTTCACCTTTGCTGCTTGTCCACCTCTTCACATTGTTTTGTTTTATTCATGTCTCATACTGAAGTTCCTCTCCGATCATCCAGAGCTAACCTAGACCCGTGATTGCCGCTTGACTGCAGCATACTTGTGTCAGACCGAGAGTTAGCATACTATAATTCTTTCAGTTTCATTTCCTTTTTTTTTCATTCTCTCTCTTTTTCTCTTCACCTGTTTCTGTCCAGTGCTTTTCCCTAAGGTGAAGAAGATGTTGTCTCCCATCTGGCTGACTTCACAGCAGACTGTTGCAGTCCTCTTGTGACTCCCTGCTGCATACTGTTCAGCCCACTGCCAGAAGCCCCACTAAATTAATCCAGGCATATTTCTTTTAATTCAGTCACAGACCGACACCTAGTGACATCTGAAAAGATCCTTCTTTATCCTAGTATACGTAACACACAGCACTTACTTACTTGCTGTCTATATCTGAATAGAACATTTTATTAAGTGTCTGGGATAATAAAAGATGTTAACTGAGTGTGCAGTGCATTTTTTTCCCCTTTGAATCGACAGTCATCCTGCATGCTTAATCGCTCTTTAGCGTCAGTGACTGCGGGGAAGAAATGTGACACTGATATTACCCCACTGAGATAAGATTCTCTTCAAATCTGTGCCTATATTTAATTTGTTTAGCCCCCCCAACATCACATTCGGAGCCACAATTTTACAAGGGTTTCTGAAATCCTGTGACTAATAGCTGAGCATATGGCTTTGAGCATTAGTAAACGTTTTCCCTCAAATATTCTTAAAGCACATTTTCTTCTAATTCATGTTCATAATGTAACAACTGGATGTTGTGTGCTATGTTATTTCTATGATCCGATTGAGAGAACTGTAAAATTTGACTTCTTTTGTTTAAGGGTGGATTGTTTTTGTTCTATATAAACAATTTCAGATCAAAATCTTACAGTAGATGTGCAGTACTTCACAATGCAACCCTGCAGTATGTCTTAATTAGGCCATTAGGAGGCACATTTCCTGGACCTGGACACGTCTGGTGTTAATGAGCCACCTCAGCTGTCCACTGTGGTTACTTTCAAGGCCACGTGGTTCTCTTTGGGCGAGGATAAAATGAAATGAGGAAGCGTGAGTCAGCAGTGAGACTTCGCAGCGAGGTGATTAAAGGTAGTGGTGAAGGCCCTTTCTGGGAGCAAAAGATTAAGACGATGCTACTCTCTCATCTTCCTCAAAGCCAGAGCCATTTGATGTGGCCTCTACAGGCTGCCTGTTCAGAGCCAACATTGCTCGGCAGCAGATCACAAATGAAAATACACATATTGAAATATGTTTTGACGAGAGTGGCTATCATTAGACGATAAATTGAAAGATTGACTTGGCACATCACGGAGTGCATTTGGAATTCCTCCTTCTGAGGATCTGGCGAAAGAGAAGATTTTATAGTGTGTGGGGCCAAACATTTACAGATATTCCAAGTAGCATAGTTCTTCTGACACTGGTGTAGCAGACATTTAAATAATGCGTTCATTTATCACTCCAATAACAGTGGAAGCAGAAAACATATAATTAGAGCTGAATGATTAGCCAATAAATCAATTATAACATAGGCAGAAAATTAATTGGCTTCACTTTTGACAATCAGTCACTTAAGTCATTTAGCAAGCAATAATGACAAATATTCTCTGGTTCCAGCTTCTTAGATGTGAGTATTTGCTGCTTTATTCTGTTTAGTTTTTTGAACATTAATAAGGATCAAAATGTCTTATCAACATGATTCTTAAAGCCCTGGAATATTGACACTATTAATTTATAAATAGTTTCCCTTTGCTAAAAACCTGTGAACATACAGGCAAAAAGTCAGACATAGGGACAAAATACAGAATTATAGGGGAAAAAAGCAATTTTAAGATGTTGCTCTGCAATGGCAGCTTGTGCTGGACATTTTTCACTATTTTCTGCCATTTTAATATCTAAATGACTAATGGATTAATTGAGAAATATTAACATTAAACATTGTTATTTGACTGAAAAAAACATTAACACAAAAATTATTTGAATGAAATGGCAGCTAAAACACTAGCAATACAAACTTAGTTTAAACCTTTGGCTCTTCTGTTCTAACTTTGCTTGCTTTATCTTGAATACACACAGTTCCTGGACTGACACTCCTTAAGGACTTAATATTGATAATCTTTCAGTTGAAAGCCTTTTCCCTAAATGGTGATAATTTGTACCTTATCAGAGGAAGGTCAGAGTCTGTTCAGAAACCTACACAAGCAGCTTCCAAAGACAGCTTGTAAAATTCTGTTCAGTGTTCATAAAATGTGTATGTGACTATGTACTTTGTGTGTACATTTACATTTACATTTACATTTACTCATTTGGCAGACGCTTTTATCCAAAGCGACTTACATTTGAGGAACAACTTA
>JAPMOB010248519.1:0-22691 GCA_029875015.1 Lepomis gibbosus
ATCCCTGTCACCTGTGTTGCTCCCGCCCTGCTCGTTAGTCCCTGTGTATATATACCTGGTGTTTCTGTTTAGTCTTTGTCAGGTCATTGCAGTGTGTTGTAGCTTTTTATGGCTCTGTCTCGTGTTGTGCCCTTCCCTGTCAGTTCTATGGTTATTTGGAGTATGCCTTTTGAGTTATTTTGGATCACCGATTTCGTCTGGGTTGTTTATTTCTTTTGAATTGCTTAGACTCAGCCACTCAGTTTGTAAGTGTGCTCAATTTGTGTTGCCACAATAAACCTTTTGAACATTAGCTGCTCCGCTCTGATTTGGGCCCACCAACGTGCTCGCCATACCGATCCTGACAAACTCAGTCAACATTTGTAGGCTTCAGCATTTGAATGGCTCTGAAATAGTTTGTGGAGGTACATTATATAACTGGACCTCTGGAGAAAATCCACAGGTGTAATTCATTTCATTAATGATGGTCTACTGTCTCAATAAGCCAGTGTTTGATCTGACTTACTTTAAGGGAAATCACCTTCAGTGCTTCAAATGGTCAAGCTTTGTTTAAAAAATGTAGAATAGATTTTCAATAATGCTAAATATACTGTATGTGTAAAAGCTGTGAGATGTGTGTAATATGTATTTTATCAAGCATGCTTTAAATTGTATTTATGGATTTTGGACAAAGTTAATGACTTCACCTTGGGCCTCTGGGAAGTTATGAGGGTTGGGTTTTTTTTGGTGTTTATTAATGGTTACCTGACCCAGTGTCTCATATTTTGAAGTTAACATTTAATGAACTTGTCTGTCTGTATTAACTGGTCTTTAAAATAATAAATAAAAAAAATCACTTCTATTTTATACCGAAATATTAAAGTTTTTAGGTTTTTGGAAAGCACTTTGTAACTTTTTTAACCTGCCAGATATAAAGGTTGTTAATATTTTTATTTCTAAATGATGAAATGAAAATTAATTGAAGATTAACTGATGTATGAAAATATAAATCTCAGTTAAAGCCTTAATCACATTAGCTCTATTGAAGTACGTTATGTTTTTGCTACCTGATGATGATGAATGGCTGTCTGTACACAAACTCTGCTCTCATGTTTCTCTGGCAGCAGACGTGTTCATAACGTCAGTATGAGGCATTGACCCCGATGTTGCTTACATCAGCTACTCTGTTTTTCTACTGTTACGTAACTTTGTAACTGAGATTGATGGCCTCGCCATATGTACTATGAATGTGTATGTGTTGGTGAAAATCAGCACAGGAAGAGCGCTCTTACTCCAGGAGACACATCCCCACTGGCTTTATTTTTATGTTCATAATACGTCAATATCATTGCAGTGCAAACACTTAGTATAAAATATCGTCTTTAACAAAATTTACATTCACATAAAACATCTCAATAAATACATCTTCAACAAAAGAACTTGACAAATATCTGATCATTCATAATATCTCTTAAAAAGACTCTACAATGTACAATAATAGCTAGTAATACCTACATATAACAATTGAAACCCGTATCATACAGTATGAAAATATCCAATTTACAGGAAAAATATTGTACATAACTCCTTTCCATCAACTGTTTAAAGCAAGTGTATAAAAATCCTCATTTGTAATCTCTTAGAAACTCAAAGTAAGCATTCAAGCTACTATATAGACTTTAAAATCTATTTTAAATATTAGAAGAAGTTCAACATCAGTCCAGTCAGGTTATGGTGTCCAAATAAATCTCTCTAAAATCAAACACTTTGATGGTTTCATGTCAGGGCACGAGTCATCATTTGGAGTTACAAAACTGTTAAGGAACAGCTCAAACAGTAAAAACACAGCCATTCAACAAAAGGAAATCCACAATAACCGTAGCCACACATTCGGTTGTGCTACAGCTCAACACGAAAAGTCTGATATGTTTATGAAAATAGGTTGGCACATTTGAAAACCAGCTACCTGTTGACTACAGCAGGAGCGGGGAGGAGGAAGAACCCCCGGTCTGATGTCAAACCATCCTGAAAATGTCCTCAAAAGGGTTTGCACACCAAACTCATGAAGACACGGGTCAAAAAAGCACCTTACATTCAAGAAGACCGCTACCTTTAGCGCATGCATGAGGACTACAATAAAATAGAGTCACCGTGGGTCCGCTGCTCGGCCTGTATGAATGTTTCATTAAAGCATGCATGTAAGAGCCACAGGCTTGCAGGCAGTGCATGCTAGAACAGATTAGAGGAGAGTTAATGGCTGTGGTAAGCCGTACTGTGAGTAGCATGCTATACCATAAAATAAATTATCTGGATTTGTATGAGGAAGCCAGACACAGAGGTTTGGGTGTCTCCTCATTAACATCAGTTTTCGTCTCTCTACCAAAGCAGCTTTAAGTTCATAAAAATAGTAGAACAGAATATTTTAACAATAGAAAATATTTCTTAAATATAAATAAAGCACGCAGAAAAAGTTTTTCTTTTTTAAACATACTCCATGAGGGAGGAATCACACTCGTACAATACAGAAAATAAGTTTTGTAAGTCATGCTTCAACTCCACAGAGATACAGACTGGTGTGGCTAGCTATGCACACTCTATTGGCTACATACACTATCAGGTCAAAATAGGATCCAGCTGGCTACAGCATGCAAGGGTGAAGAGGCTGAGATAGGAGACAAACCGCTTTATTGCTACACTTTGACGAGGAAGAATCTGGAAGTCAAGCATCACAGGGAAACAGACAGCGAACATGACTGGAATGCAGCAGTGGCATCATGCACTTAAAGACACTGAGCAGCTCTGCTCAGGGAATCAAGAGCTTACCTCATGTGCCGTTGGAGGAAGTAAAGGGTTGGGGGGGATTGATTAAAGGCAATGCCCTGTCATGTTTTGGCAAGTTTATACCATTAACTGCCATTTACAATTATACATTTCATCCACTTTAAAAATATGTATCTCTTGGACAACAATGACCCCTGTAATTAATTAATCTGAATTGGTGTCCATTAAATCAATGTAAGATCTAAAAGGCAAAAAAATAAAGTGGCAAAAAACTCATTGTGAGGAGTGGTCGCTAAGGCAACAGCACTGATTTGGTTTTACACTGAGAGAAAAGGGGTCAGCTAAAGTTGTTAAAGGAATTTGGGGATGTTGTTGTGAGAGGCCTGCGTGCTACACTATCAATCGTTCATTATGTTGTGTTTTTGTTGTGATGCTTATTTAGTTTATTGTAGTTGTGGATGCAGCTTTCTAAGTCAACTCTGAAATCGAGGAGACACCCTCGGCCTTTGATTGATTTCAGAGCAACGTGGCTAAAGCATCCCGTATCCCGTTCATGACACTCCACGGGTTCGAGTGCGGAGGGGTCCGAGGCCGCCTCAGACTCCCATGATTGGTCCTAAACGCAGTCCATTCCCAGAGTCCAGGACTCCCAATGGACGATCAGTGTCTTCCACAGACAGTACAAGAAGAGTGGAGAACGGCTTTACTTTTTCCTGCTTTTAATAAACTCTTTTAATGAACTGCTACTGCTATGTTGTTGCCATCCATGCTATTTCCCCAGCTCCACTCTCATTTTCTTGTTTTCCACGGTTGACATAAAGACAGCATCCTTCACACCGTTACAGTGGGGACAGAGGGCAGGTACCTGGTGGTGCTGGTGGAGGTGGTTGGTTTGGCCATGCTCGGGCTCGGGGTCCTGATGGTAGCGTAGGTGGTCACTGCGGGGACGGGGCTCAGCCTGGTGCACACGCTGCCGTGGGTGAATGTGCTCAAACGGCGCTCAGCGTTGCCGGTCTGCTGCTGGATTTGAGAAGGCCTGCTGCTTTTCCTGCGCCCTTCCAGGAGGTACGTGAGCATCTGACCTTTGCCCTTCACGCTGACCTGACCACGGCAAACAAAATCGTAGTAGTCTTTGATGAGACGATAAACGTCCTCTGTCACCTGGAGAAGAAACGTAGCAGGATAAGGATTCTCAGAATTTCCCATGTTCCCCATGTTGGGAGACAATTAGCCATTAAGCTCTTAAGTACGATGCCTCTTCCATTTAAAACAATGGAGATAAAGCCTTGATATCCGAGATATTCTTCTTGGGTTTTCATTTTCTTTCTTACAGAGAGTTCTAAGAAGATTGATACTACTCCTGTCTTTACGTTAAGCATGGAGCTACAGCCATTAGACATTAGTTTAGCTTAGCATAAAACTGCTAGCCTGGCTTTTTCCATAGTTTAAAAAAACATGGCTACCACTTACTAATTCTCCAAAGACACCAAAACTCACTTTTAACACAATCCAAACATACACAGTGGTTTTACAGGAAAGTTAAATGTTGGGACTATTTCTTGACATAAGTTTATCCATCCATGCAGCACTTCTGCACATTGTCTCAGACTACATAATGGGTTGCCAGACATGGTAGTTTTGATGGTACCAAACTGACAATTTTACTATAATAACAAGACTTCAGAAAGTTATGGGCAGCCACTGTGCCCAGCTGCTGTTTACCAAGAAATAGTTCCAGTTAAGTTAAGTTAGTTTTTTTTTATATTCTTTAGTATTTGCAACACAACTGTATAATATTTTAGGTTATTTTTTGTCATGTGGGATAGTTTTCTTGGTGTAATTTTGTCTGTATTGCATTTATTGACATGATGCTGTTTATTCTGTCTCTTTTTAACAGCTTCTCTGAGTGAGACTTTAGCTGGTGATACAAAGGAAAAGAATAAAGACTGCAGTGGACCGAAAGTACTGTACCTGTATCTTTCCTTGTACTCCAGTGCTGTCCATCCTGCTAGCTACGTTCACTGTGTTTCCCCAGATGTCATACTGAGGTCTTCTGGCTCCAATCACTCCTGCCACCACTGGTCCCACATTGATACCTGGAATAAACACAAGAGAGCTAAATCACACATAGATTTTGATGCCTCCAAAGTTGTTGTATTTCCTGCTGGGAGAAGTTATCTTTGACAGAGCGGTGTTTAAGTCGTTTGGGCCAGGACTCAAGTCCTTGAAGGCAGCCTCAAATTAAGTCACAGATCTCCAGGAGCAAATTGCAAGTCTAGTTATTATTTTATTATTATATATTACAGACCTTTCAGGCAGGTCTTTCAAAACGGAAGACTTAAAATGTGGTATTTAAATACATTACTTTCAAAGCTGTCAGTGGTGTTTTTACATAATTGAGACAGTCTTTCAAGACATAGGCCTAATCATCACACATTGAAGGTGTATATGCCTTTAATAGTCTAATTTATCTTGCATTGTTCCAGGATTTGCTCAGGTCAAAACTTGAGAATGTCTTTGCTCTCAAGTTTCATGTGAACTCAAGTCTTTACAGGATCCAAATCATTTTGTGACTTAAGTCTGACTTGATCAGATCACTAAACTTATCTCATTCTCATCTGTTTTTAATAATAAAAATAAACACATACATTCTTATGTTCATTTGTCATTAATAATGGAAAATATAGAGCTTCGTGTTTTGTTTATTCCAGACCGCAGAATTGGTGTTTATTCAATACCTTGTCTATCAATCCATCTATCCATCTTGTGTATAGGGTTGCAGAGGGGCTGGAGCCAATCCCAGCTGGCAATGGGCGAGAGGCAGTGTACACCCTGGACATGTCGCAGTTCATCTCAGGGCACACAGACATGAAAAACCAATCACACTCACATTCACACCTAAAATTTAGAAAAAAATTAGAAATTTATAGTCACCAATTTGCCTAACCTGCATGTTTTTGGACGGTGAGAGGAAGCTGGAGGAGAACCCACGCAGACACAGACAGAACATGCTCCACACAGGCAGGCCGAGAAGACCAAGGTCCAAACCTGACTTTCCTGCTTTGAGGTGACAATGCTAACCACTGCACCACAGTGCTGCCCTTCAATTCCTTGTTGCATGATTTATAAGGGGTATGCATCATTAATAAGCTAGGAGCAGAAAAGATTATGTCCGAGCCCTCCCTACAGAAACTTTTGAAACACTCCCCTCAGGCAAGAGAGTCCATCAGGACTAAAGCCTCACCACAAGAGCAGTTTCTTACCAAGTGCAGCTGGCCTCATCAATAAGGCACATGGACACTACACATCACCTTCACGCAAATTCTCCATTTATTACACATAGTCTTTATTTACTTTATGCTGTTAACTGTCCTTATTCAGCATTTTGCATATTACAGCCATTTTAAACACTGTGCAGCTCTTTATGATTTAGCTTTTGTCATTTTTGAACAAATATATTTTTCATGTTTTTAATGTAAAATTCTATTTTATATTTAACATGCAATATTTGTTTCTTTTTGTTTTCTTTTAGTATTATTGTCACCGTCCAGCGATGGACTGGCGACCTGTCTAGGGTGTACCCCGCCTTTCGCCCAATGTAAGCTGGGATTGGCTACAGCCTCCAGCGACCCTGTATGCAGGATAAGCGGTTGATGATGGATGGATGGATGGATGGATGGATTATTGTCACTGTTATGCGCCAAAATGTGAAAACCTACTTGGCATTAAACCGTAAACTGATTCTTGTCATTACTAAATCAGATGCAAAAACAAACCACCTTTTTTTGCTAAATTTCAAATATATGTATTGTGCAAAATCTCTGAACTGACAAGGTGATCGTTGCATACACAGAACATACACTGATCCTTTTTCTTTTTGATATTTTGATCCTGTTGATGCTAGTTCAGACCAAGAAATAGCATCAGTAGTGCTGATCACATATATAGTCCGCCTATTCTCCCTCCACGGCTACTGCTGTAATTCTTGCATGTCTTAAGGATTGCAAAATAAACAATTTGACTAATTACACCACTGTGATTACATGTCTCTCCTTCATCTTGACAGCCACAGTTCTGAAGGTTTTAGAAGTTGGATGACAATATGGCACATGTAGACTAAGACTTTCTGCACTTTCTGGAAATCCAGCGGTTTTTACACATGGAGCCCCACAGTTTGCAGACAGGATGGCACTGTATACACCAGGCTACACTGGAATTAAACAAGGGCTCCTGTTGCAGGCTCTCCACAGGATACCCAACACAATGGAACCCAGAACTTCAGGTCTCGCGGTGACGAGCTTCCTGGAGGCAACGCTCTTTCTGTGATGCATTTCCTTCCAAACTTAGTGGTGCGTAGGTGCAATATGTCAGAAGCTCCGACGCCAATGTTTATATAGACCCGTGTGTGTGTGTGTATCTTGTCACTCACCTACCAACACTAATGTTTATATACACGTGTGTGTGTGTGTGTGTGTGTGTTTGTGTGTGCAAGTCAAGTCAAGTTTATTTATAAAGCACATTTAAAAACAACCAGAGTTGACCAAAGTGCTGGACAAGTTATACAGAATCAACACAGTTAGATACAAAATACATAAATAAAGACACAAGCGCAGGTGCCCCTAAACTAACGCCGTCCAGGTGTGTGTCTCTTCACTCACCTACTCTCAGGACGAAGTCATTATAAGACTGGTAGTTGATGGCATCCAAGACATCAAACATCTCGATGGCAAAATCTGACACTGTGCATAAATGTGAGGTGATGGACTTCTTCGCCTAATCAGAAAAACATGTACATATCAATACAACACAGATTTATGCAGAAATAAGCATGGTTACATCCAAGTTTAGAAGTGATATTACCCACCAGTCCTGATTATCTTCAAACGCCACAAAAGCCCATGGCTTTCTACCGAAGTCAGACCACCTCTGTGACTGGCTCTTCAGTTTGCGTAAAGTTTTTCAGAAGTTGCAGAAAAGGCTCTTTTGTTTGTCAGCTTTGCGGGATTTAAATAAACTTTATGAATGTGAAATATTCTGACGCCATAGAGGCCAGTAATCCCTCACAGAGGATTTGTGGATTGAAATGTGACAGAGTTCTAAATATCAACACCCAGAAAATAACTACGTGAAAATGCTGGGCCTCTCAAAAATACTGTGCGCACTCTGAAGAGTTTCAAAACATACCCAGCAAACACTCATACAGGATATATAGCTATTGCATGTGTACCTTAGAGGCAGTTGTAGGAACCAGCCCTACAGCAGCCATGTATGTACTGCCAATAGTCTTGATTTTCTCAATATCCCTGTAGCACTCTTTGTCCATCAGCTGGAAGGGAAAAAGGAAGAGAAAAAGATGAAAACAGCATTAGAAAGCATTACAGCTATTACAAATTTCACATCAAATTTGAGTAAATTGTCAGTTTAAGTACATAAACATCATAGGTTGTGATGGCATACAAATCCAAATGCACTTTTAAATGGACTATTTTTTTATGTTGTAGGAAATTAATGCTTTATGTTGCTGATTATAGATTCAAGTAGGCCAAACGTCATCTGTAAGTAATTCCTCATTTTGAAAAACTTTCCCAACCGCAAACCATTGCTTATTATATTGCATCAATAAACACAGTATTTTTTAAGTCATTTTTCAGTCATGGCCACAATGTCATCTTTAAAAATGACATTATAGATGTCATATTGCAACAGAGCTTCCCTCCAACAGACAGGAAATTAGCCTGCAGGAAATAAAAAAAAACTGCTGGAACCAAGCATTTACTCACCTCATCAAAGTCAGCGATTATCTCATTGAGCAGCCTGAGACACTCGACGCCCATGTTGTTCCCGTCCAGCTCAATGTAGAAGTCGTTGAAGTTGGCGATTGAGGCAAACAACACTCCAACCTGAGCATAGGACTGGTAGTAAAGGTCCTGGAGGGGAGAAACGTTAAGAAAAAAATGGCCTGATCAAGCTGTACTGTAATGGTCACCATTATAGTACAGCATGGTGTTTCAAAAAAAGTGCAACGAATGCCACTGTGGGAAACGGAAAAGGTCAGTTCACAAAAACATTTAAGCATGGTAAGTTTGGAATATGTAACAATATAACTTCAATGTCCACCCGTATTTAAGTATTAAATACAAGTAGGTGTATTATCATGTACATAATTATACTTTATGTGCACACATGAAAGAACTAGTAACTCTGGTTCTGAAAAGCACTATAGGAATCAAGTTTACTCGCTAGTTTGTCAGTGCTTCAACCACATTTCACAGTCTTCCTCAGCAAATGCAGCTGACTCGAAGTCATGACATGACCAACATGTGGTCGACTATAGGTGGAACACGGTCTTGTTATCACATTACCATCACAAGTAACGTGAAGACACCTGCATTTGCTGAAGAAGAGCTTTAATCATTTTCTTGTTCCAAATGAAAAGAAAGGTTTGCTTTCCCTCTCTCTTTTTGTAAATGTAAATCCACAGACGTCACTGTAAACAGTATTCATAGGAACTAATTTCTACTGAAGAATCAGTCTCTATAAAATTAATAACAGATGTCCTGTTTATTTACCAGAGTAGCAGGGATACTGTTGTTGGATTGATGCATTTGTGTTGAAGTTTTTTAATTGTCCTCTCCTGCTGAAAACTTATGACATTTAATTTGCATTCTTTTTTTACTTGCACATTCTGTTTGATCCTTGTCAATTCATTTGTATTTTGACATATGGGATTTACAGCATTTGTGTCATTGAAAATAAAAGCCATATGCGCTACAGCTGCTGGTTCAGATTCAAGAGAGCTTCTAAGTCATCTTATCTCTGACAGCAAAATTGTAGCCATGTTACCAATCAAGTGCCATACAAAAATATAAAATAAGGATATGAAACAACCAAAGTGTACTGGGACTTTAAATTTATGCCCAAATCCCAGGAACAAATATGTGTATGAAGGGCAAACAAAACTAGTATGCTTGCAGGTTGCCACAGTAGTTCTCCATGCAAAAGGAACAATTTCTCTATCACTGTGTTGGAGCAGTGAAATTTTGAATTCCAGGCAAAAGAGTCCCACTGTGCTGTGTTGTGAATACAGTGCATGGGTGAACTCAGAGGAAAGAGAGGAAGCCTTTCTATACACTTTAGCTCCAAGGGGTCACCAATGTGGCGGAAACATGCTTCCTGACTTCCTGCCCCCAGTGTTTACTAGTCACAGCCTCAGACGATACCTGCACCCGCTGATTGTTAAAAGGAAAAGGCCGGTGTTACTGTGTCTTTTCATTATTATCAATAAATCAAAACCAAAAATAAATTTAACCTACTTACCGGTACCGTTTGTATGGGCAAAGTTTATGGCCACATAGATCATGCCTCTGTGCGGCAGCGAGAACCACTGTTATATAGATACTATAAATAAACTTTGCTTGCTTTGCTTCCCTCGTCCAAAAACAAAGAAAAAAGCCCTACTGTTGCATCTGGGTGTCCAATGTAGTTTATTCCAAAGATGACTGCAGAACATGCTCAGTATTGTCTGCCAAGATATTTTGAATAATAACAGACCGTGTGTGGCTACACAGGAGACACTTGTTGGTTTTAATATCTTCAAGGGTTTGTGGATAATAATAAAAAATATGCTGTTATGTTTGAAGCAGTTATTCACCTAAAAACTTTGAAGACTCTGCTCTAAGTGTTTTTCTACTAAAGGTCAGCTACTCGTCATGTGGAGTACTACAACTAAAAACAGCTGTATAAAGCGATTGTGATGTTGTTAGGGTTTTTTCATCTTGGGATTGTAGATTTTAAAATTTTAAGAGAAGGTCTATGTGACAAAGTGGCCACATAGAGAGAACGGAGCACATGAAATACATGGACATGTATCAGAAAGCTAGGGTGTAATGTAAATAAGCTGTCAAGGTGCATAAAGGGAAATCTAAGATCCTGCATTTTTGGAGTTTAGTGACTTAAAGTCTGGATATCTCAGACTGTGATGCATCAATTTTGAGCATTCTTCTTTTGATGTGTCCCTTTCAACTCCCCAAACTTTATGAAAGTGCAATACTTAATCTGGCTTTAGGCTGCTGCTATCATAAGAGTTCCTTAGGTCATTTTGCATGTCAGTCAAAGACCCCCTTATGGACAATGTGCTGTTTTTGAGCTCATTATTTATGCTACAATTTAGCCCAGATTTGGTTATAATATGCTAAACAGGCTACATTCTGGCTTGTAACATCAAAGCTGTGTCCTAATTGTGGTACTCTTCTATTTATACAAATTATGCACTGAGTACTTTGTACTACACAAAGTGTTATAATTACACAATCACTATCCAAATGAATCTGATCCTTCATAAAATCAGCATTTCCTGCTTTTGCATCTATTTTGCAATGGTAAAAGCAAATTTTTGAATGATACAATAATATAGGAGATATGGTTTTCAGGCAATATAATGGAGACAATTGTTAAAAACATTCTGCACAAAAACATTCTGCACAAAAATAATGTATATTTTAGCCTCAATCAACTTTGCTGCCCTTTACATTAATTTGACCCCTGGCAGGCTGAATGGCACATATATTAACTGGTTATGGGCCATCAACTCTATTCTTAATATTTCTGTCTATATTGTATATTAACTGTTAGCATGAAAATAGGACCACAGCTTTAGTGTTTACAAACCAAGCTTGTCCTATTGAGGGGCTACGAATTTCCTGAAAGGATGCATGTTTTCATCACTTCCTAAGAGAAGGTGTGGGAGCCCGAGGAAGGAACAGATCAGTGGAGTGGATGTTCATCAATCAGTGGATACAGACACACAGGGCTGTCTGCTCACACTTCCAGTTGAACACCACAACACACCGTCAGGGATGCAGCATCATTGTCCTAAACAGCTGGGATATTTTACCCCATTGAGACCCGAACACTTCAAGGGCATATTGGACATTTTTGGCTATCATCTGCATGGGTTGTCCCTGTAACAGCCATTTCTTCTACATGTCATGCATTTCATTACGGTTTACAGAACTTTATCACTCCTGAGATCCTGACGAACAACTGATGACAGAAATCTGAAGTGAAACACTCACTTCATCATCTTAAAATAACGAAATTTGTCTTGATAGCTCATTTCATTAAGAGGGTTATTTAACCGAATTCAGCTCTGTGTGCACGGAATAACAAATCTAAATGAGAAATGTCTTATTTATTATGCCTAATATACTTCATGAAGGCAGCAGGAGATGGATTATCTTATTCAGCAGGACTGAGTTGAAAACAGAGTGGAAAACACTATTGCAAGTAATGAAAAAATCTGGAGCACTGGCGCAGTAACTCTATCAAGCCCTGTGTAATGTTTCTATAATATCCTTATATGTGGTAGAGTTTAGTACTTTACAGTGAGCTTAACATACTTTGATTCTATTATGTAATTTCTAATATCAGAATATGATTATTGCCATGATATGTCTCTGTCATCAGTACTCAGTTTGGATTTGTTAATTTATGATATAGTAACTGTTTTAACTACTAATACTAACACACACATTTTTCTCCTATATTAGTCAGACTTTTCTGTAAAACTAGATTCCCTTAAGTACATATAACTGTTGAATTGTTTCAGTTTGTAGTTAGGGATCGTTTATATGTTGTTGTAGGTAACCAGTGTTATTGTTGTGTGGCCACGATCCCCCAACAGGTCATGACATTTATTTAAAGAGTCATAAGATGAGTACCAGAGTAAGATGTAGATTAATAAATGTTTTTCAGAATTATGTTTATTTTTCAGACTTTTCCCTAATCTTTGCATTTTTGTTGTGTAATACTGTTTACTTTTATGTCTCACAATCTAACAAGGCAGCAGACATTAGCGTCTATAGAAGGTTTGCTTGTTAAGATTGATGTCTGGGTGTCTTTTGAGCTGCAAATCACTAAACCAGCACTTCCTGGGTGTATCAGGAAGCACAGGGAAGTTTTGAATCTTTGCTGCTTTCAGAAGCTTAACTCTCTTTAAAATGACGAGCCTTGTTGGACAAGCCTGAACATGTCTTTTGTTGCTCACCATGTTCCGGGGGTTTGACATGAGGAAGTGCTGAGCCACATGAGCTGGCAGCAGGTTAAACAGGATCCTCTTGTTGTCCAGCTTCACCTTCTCCATGTCGTCTCTTTCCTCCTCCGCCTGGACCCCATCAGCAATCACGCAACACATGAAAGGAGAAGGAGAGGTGATTCCTTACAGAGTGATATCAATATAGAAACCAATGTGTCTGAATACAATGAGCTTTTTTACTGTAGCTCAAACCTCAATGGGGGATGTAATTGCGTATCCTTATCACTAGAGGGAGATAATGTTTCGCTAACAAGACAAACATTCACAGTCATTCTTAAAATAGAAACACTTTCATGATATATTGAGACTGCATTAAGACATGCATGTAAACACACACAAAGATACAATTCACACACGTGCAAAAAATATGCATCATATCAAGACATTACCGACTACAACTGAATCCTAAAATGTTTGTTTGCCAGCCCAGTGAGATTACTTTAATGTTTCTTCCCAGAAACAAACTTGTTTCATGAATTTCTTAGAAATTAGTGTTGAATTAAAAGATTTACACATTGCAAGAGAGAAAGAAATGAACAAAAAGTTGTATAATTAGTTGGTTTATAAAATATTCAAGATTCTCAGCCAGTGAGGAGCATATCTGCGGTACAAATATAACATTAATCTGCACACCGTCTGTATATTAATCCCTTCACGTACAATGTCTGAATTGATGCTGTAATGACTAGCTGGCCAAAGGATCTAAACAGGGAAATACAGGCTGACTAGTCAAGGTTTCAACTCTCATCCAGTAACATCCAGTATCACTGCTGGTTCTCAACTGATACAGGATTTTAAAGCTGATACATGAAATAACTGGCCGACATTTTTGTGTGAGTGTGTTTGTTGAAACAAAAAATAATAAAGCAGTTTGCTCAGTACAGTAAAGAAACAAAATTATTATTTGATACCACATTACTGTAATCTGAATTGGAAACACATTTAATATATTTATATTGTATTGGCATAAAAAACAACAATCACCAACCTGCTCTACCAAAGCAACTGACAGTTTTCCCTAAACACAACAGGAGCAATTTGGAGTTCAGTGTCTTGCTCAAGGACACAGCTGTAGACAGGAGGATCAAACCACCAACCATACAATTACCAGCCAACCTACTCCACAACATCAATTACAGACATACATGACTTGATAAGAAGTTTTTACAGTGCACAAGAACACTGGATGCACAAACACATTCATACCTGAGTAGCCCAGAGATAGTCGAGCCGCAGCTTCAGGTCCAGCTGTCTTGAATGCAGAGCCAGAGCTCCAGAAAACAGCAAGACAGCCAACACAGGATCGTACCCTCGTGTATGGAGAAACCCTCCTCTGAAAGACACACACAGAGAAACAAAATGTGTTGTTTCTTTTTGTTTGATCAACTTTGTTATAACAACAAATACAAAAAATCCCTAACAGACAAAAAAAACAGATAAGAAATATAAATTAAACCATATATTCAATCACAAACGCTCATCTTTTTCTTGTTAAACTACACATCACATGCAGCTCGGTCTCACCCCACGGCTTGGCGATAGCCACTGGTCTCCATGACGACGGTGTAGGTGACAGAGAGGAGGAGGAGCAGGAGGATCTTGGGGACCGAGGAGACTCGGAGGTAGGGGACAATAGTGAGGGTGCCGGCCACGCAGGACAGCAGGGCGTACGCCATATTAGGACAAGCTCTGTCGGATGTTGTGATATTGGCGTCTGCGGGGACATCCTCCACTGAGTCGCTGGAGTTCATCCCAACTCTCCCCCAAGGAACACATCCCACCTGGGGGACGGCATCACAATGAAGTGGGTTACATAAAACTACAAACCTAACCTTTAGATTCTATCAGTTGGACACTGTTTATGATGATGCAATAAACTAAACTTTACTTTATTTGTATTATATTTTAAGCTTTGGCAATATTGTTGTTTGACATTTATGCCAATAAAGCTGAATTGAATTGAACTGAGTAACTGTTTATATCATTATTCCAGTAACAAGGAAATGATATAAATAATAAATTAGTTAGACTTTGGACAGAGCTATATTTTTTTTAGTCTTTATGCTAGCTAATCTAATCGCATCCTAGCTGTAGTTTAATATTGAAAATGACAGATATATCCATCCTATCAACTAACTCGCTGCAAGAAAGCCAAGCAGAAGCTTCCGGTCAGCAAACTGATGTGAATGTTGAAGTCCCTTAAACCTGCATTCTACGGCCAGCAGGGGGCGACTCTTCTGGTTGTAAAAAGAAGTCCGTCTCCTTTAGAAATAATGGTAAAATCACCCTCTCAGCTAAGTAAATTACCTCAGTAAACACTTTCCTAATGAGTTTATGGTCTCAATCACTAGTTTCATGTCTTATTGAATACAACATGACTCATTTAGGAAATTACGGTCCCGTTTAGAAGAAAATAGACCATAAAGCACAGTATGCTTCAGGCCAGGATTATCTATGATTGACAAGTCGTTACCATGCGATCTGTCAATCAGGCTAGAGTATCTTGTGCGCACTGTGTAAATTTAACCAGCGCCGTTGAAAAAGTTTATTAGGAGTTGGCTGTTCACTTTGTCTGGTGAGAAATTTTAGTTTTAAGCCGGTTGTTCGCTAGACAAAGTTATCAGCCCTGTTAAAATGACAGTTAATGTGAATTAAAGATGCACCTATAAGCAAGCGAACTAGCTCCACACGCGGCCGTTAGCTCTACCGTCTCGTCCAAATAGGGTCATGTCCGATGCTGCCAGTTGCAAAAAATCAAAATGGCGACGGCGTGTCGGCCACACTACGTCAACTATGTCCACTTCTTACCGATATACAGTCTATGAAGAAAGCCAATAAGAATAATTCCAAAAATGTCAAATCATTCATTTAAGATAGGAAACACTTTTAAAATCACAATGCTAGCATGTTGATGTTTAGAAGGTATAGTATTTATAATATTCAATATCTTAGTTTAGCTTGCTGACACTAATTTTCTTGTTTTCATGCAGTTTCATTTAAAATGTAGTGTTTGGGGGGTATTTTGCATTTACAAAACAATCAGCAACAAACTAGCAGGCTGTAAACTAGCAGGCCCATCCCTTCACTACATCCGTGCCACTACCTTTTCTTTATTGTATTTCAGTAGTCACACCCACACACAGACTCACATATCAGAGCTTGACCGAATTTTGGGGCCGATGCTGACATCAACCAATTTGCATTTTATTTCAATGGATATTTTCCACTTGAACAATAAATGTTTTATTCTTCTGAAGATCTGCAGGACCATCTGCTTGACTGTGTTACTTTGTCGACTCATGTACAGCAGAGACTTGGTGAGGGTGTAGTCTGCTGGATGAACAATGAAATGATGACTGTTACTAACTCATCTAACACAAGTGCTTTTTTCTGCATAATGTACATACTTAAATATAGAGAAACGTGGTTATTCATATCGCGGTATACATGATTCTGATCATCTATTATGGTGCAGACATGACATTAATTCCTTAATGTCAAGCAAATTTGTCATTTCATGGTTTGTCAGCTTCAACTCCGCTGCACTTACCTTCATGTTAGATTTGGCTTCTTCATCTGATCATAATGGTTTATGAAGAGTGACCATACAATTTATGCTTCACATTAGTGCCGGACCTTTACTGTTTGTCAGCGTTCGTTTCTTCAATTCTATGTGATCTTGTTTTGATAATACAATAAGTAATGTAATATGGTTTCATTCCCATTCACTGAGCCTCCCCTGAAACTGTTTGGAGCCTCCCTAGAGAGGCCTGCCTCACATTTTGAAAACCCCTGATATACAGTATATCTTTTAAACTACTGCTGTATGTAATTCAAGTTGAAGATGCTACTGGTGGGCTTGGTCTTAAGTGGCGGTCATGACCCACACCTGTGTTATTCCCCCTCTCTCTCTTTTTTTGTCATTTCTCTACATTCTCCATGTCATAATCTCTCTATATGAATATGCACCTGCACACATAGCAGACAATAATCGCCACCATGCTTAAAATGTTTACATGCCACAGCATCTCAGTTTCCAGCTAGCATATCCCTAAGATATCATATCTCCAAACTGAGCTTTTCCAGGTAACTCCAGAAGCATATCATAACTGGGAAACTGTTGTGCATGTGAATGTGATTTAATCTGACCGCTTCCTAAGAGTCTCTGTGCAAGGCTCCCTATCTGATGAAATCATTTTAAATACCCGGGTGCCTCGCGGTTGCATTGTATATCTAACACTTTTTTCTATGTATGTAAATGAAAAGTAGATCTATAACAGCAACTTCTGTCTTTTTAAGTATGCAGATGACATGGTAGTGGTAGGTTTCATGTTCAAGGGTAATGATGAACCAGAAAATTCCTACAGTAATCACATCAACAATCTGTTAACATGGTGTGAAGAGAGTGTTTTGTTCCTAAACGCTAACTAGACCAAGGTACTTGTTGTCAACAAGAGTGGTGGGGAATCAATGCTTCAGTCAATTACAATTAGAAATAGTTAAACAATTAACACAGAAAGCAAGAACGTACAGAACCTAAAAAGACAAAAGGCTGAGCTATAAGCCAACAAACCAGGAGCCACATTAATAGTTTAGGACTCTTCACATCCTTTGTTTAGTGATTTTCAATAACTTCCTTCAAGAAGAAGATAAAGGGAACCCACAGCATCCTGAAGAGATCCTTTATTCCGTCCTCTGTCATCTTACTAACCAAATTACTTTTTATCAGATATCAGTGACTGCTGTTGTCATGGTGCTGTTTATTTAAGATATGTATTTATTGTTAATATCTTAGCACTTCCATCCCGAAAGTCCATTTATCTCATGTATTTTAAACCGTGGCAGACAAACTTTGTTCTGAAACAAGATGTCCATCTGTAAGATAGTATTTATTAATAAAGGGGAACTCTTCGATGTTGCGCATAATGAAGAATTATGAATTAGAATTCAGAATTACTGCTCAGCCTGTTCACACAGTTTGTATATCTGATGACCACATCGGGGTTATCTTGGTTTGGACGTAAGGTTTACACATTTTAACAGGAAGTCTGAATTACAAACTGGCGGTGAGTGGTTTGAAAGAAGTGGACATTCATGAGGAAGTGGGGGTCTAATGGAAGATAGTATTAAGTTGCATTATGGGAAACTTAGGATCCAGTGTTTTTGGAGCTTTCCCTATACAAGGTCTTGACTCAAGGTCCAATTACTTGCATTTTCTGGAGCTTTTGACCGCACACATGGTCTTCCTCATAGTTTGTGATCATATTACTAAAAATCCTTGTTTGATGGATTATAATGATGATTTTGATGTAATTATAAATGAGCAAAGTCATCTACTGAGGAAGACTGTGAGATGTGAAGTCAGGGAACAACTAAGTAGAATGTTTTGTTTCCAAGTATAAGAATAAACCCTTCACATTCAACTACAACTTTATCTGTTTTAACCATTTTTATTTTATTTAATCTTAATATAAAATGCTTTGAATTGATTGTGTATGATAATGCCTTAACAAATCATTTTGAACTTAAGTTATATAGCCTACTTAATAAATAAAAACTACCATTTGGGATCTTAAAGACACACACTTACCACACAGGCCTGGGTAACAGAGTAGGTGAGCAGAATGAGGAAGACACACAGCACTGTTCGGATCTGGATGGTGAGGCAGCCTGGTTGGCACTTAAGCCAGAGGAAGGAGAAATGGAGATGGGGGAGCGGTTGGAAAATAGAACAAGTCGGTAAATGAAGCACTTGTTTATCTACCTCAATAGCATTTGAGACACATCGTTAGCCAGAGGGGGAAATAAAATGATTGCATTTTGTGGAGTAGCTCATTATGTGCAGGCCTAATAAAGGAGATGCTTAAAGGATACTGTGACAGTTCAATGTAGCGTGATACCACAATGTTATATAGAGGGTATGTACATGATGTCAGAGTAAATAGAAGTCATCACGGTCACTCCAACCTGACTTGCAAGTATGCAACAGTCAGCATGTGCGGTCATGCATTTACAGAGAAGAAATTACATCAGAAACTGTGCTGTGAAAGAACTGGGCACACTGTTGATTACTTGTAACTAGTTTATTTACAACAATTCAGTCTTTCATTATTTAAAATGTGTGTAACCAAACAGCACCGGTACAATAAATATGTAAACACATCCTGTCAGAATTTTTGATCCAACACAGCTGTTTAAAGACTGAAGTGCAAGAACTTTACTTGAATCTGTGCTAAAATTGGATATAGCTGTTGTTCAATGTTCAAAAACAGGGGTGGTGGGTGGGTGGTGATGGAGCAGTGGATAAGACGCATGCACTGTGAGAGACCTGGGTTCAATTGCCCACTGCGAAATGTCCACCAATGTGTCCCTGAGCAAGACACTTAAACCCTAGTTGCTCCAGAGGCGTTCAACCTCTGACATATATAATTGCTTTAGATGAAAGTGTCAGCAGCATGAATTAATGTAATAATATCAAGCAGGTTTTTACAGTCTACTGAAGTAATGTCAAGTACTTTCTAATAAGAGGTATACTTTAATGTCAACTAAACAAGCACATCGTTTTCTGAATGAGAAATTCATTAACATTTACAAATCCTTTTACAGACTAACAGAGTAATTGTTTCTTGGTCATGAATACAGCAAAGTGGCAAAATAATCTGAGCCCAAAAGGTCGACTATTTTATAGAGTTTTTAACCAGCATCTGATCTGACTTTGATCCACTAACAATTTGTGCTTTAAAATGTGAATAGGCGTCTAAAGGCTTTCAGGCTTTGTTTAGAGGAATGTAGTGCAGACATGACTAGTCAATTAATTTATTAGTCGAGTTATAGAAAACTAATGAGCCACAATTTTGATAACTTATCTTATCTAGCAAAAATGTTAAATGTTCACAAGCTCCAGCTACACAAATGTGAGGATTTCTTGCATTCAATCTGTTGAAAAAATTGTACATGCATTAATCGAAAATGAAAATTAACCTTAGTTGATGCCCTAGGGCGATGTTATCTTCTTGGCTGGAGCTACAATACTCTTTATGCATGAGGAAACAACATTATTGTCAACATTTCAACATCCACTACTGTCCAGTACATGATACAGATCATTGTCGTTTCCCATGGCTACTTCATGGTCAATATATGAATTTATTTTCTTTCCAGCAACTCTAACCAAATGCAAACCATTCACAGCAGGTCTAATGCTCTGTTTTGCCATTTAGCTGTGTGGGAGAGGTTTGTATCATATAAAAAAGTGGCATCCGTGTACACCCTCTATACAGACGAGTCAAGATACTGAGCAGAATCGTGTAGGAGGTCTGGGAGTCCTACCTGAACACTTGTGAGATGTAGGTACATGACACAGGCCACGTGGAAACACACACATAGCACCAGCAGCAGCAGCACCAGCATCCCCCTGAGAGAGAAGAGTGAGAAGGGCTTTCCCAGTTTTCCACTGACTGCAATGAAAACACCTTCCATTTTAATTGCCTCACTACTGCCTAGCAAGATAGATCCAATTACGTTACACGAATGGGCAAACTGCACATGTGGAAGAGTGTGTGTGTGTGTGTGGTGTACGTACTGTGGAATCATTAGCAAATAGATAAGGCCAAACAGAGCAGCGAGGATCAGCGAGAGAACCACTGCACTGATGAAATGGTCGTCATAGACCTGGTGATACTAAGGACAAAACAAAGAGAGAAAATGTCAACATGAGGCATTCATCCATCCATCCATCCTTTCAGATGTTCATCTGGGGCTAGGCAGGAGTCCTTTTCCGTGGGGAACCCTTACCCTTTTAGACCAAATGCACAAGTGTGATATTGTGTAAGACCATTTTTCTGTATGGGGTTCTTTAGAGGACAGTTGCATGGTTGTTCAAGGTTGTTTCTCTGCCATTCGTTCAGATTTTGGTGAATAACCTTTCAGTCCATTTTCCATTCCAAACCCAAATACCAACAGGAGTCGGGTCAAGATATTTACAGACATTTCATGAATCTTAGGAGATCCATTATTCAAATTCTAGCTATAAAAGTGCTAAATACCTTGATTTTCTGCCATGTTTTCTTTCAAAAGTACCACCAAATTTATTATTTTGTCCATTACAGCATTAGGGACATTATATCAAATGTTGGGTGAAAAATCTCAAGCATGGCAGGATGTTCGAAAATGTATATTGTGACTGCTTTCATCCTTTTTCAGCCAGTAAAATCCTTATTGGCGCTGTAAAGCTTCATGGAAGTCTCATCATTTTATGTTCAGCCTCATACAAACTATGGAAGCTCTTGCGTTTGGTGTGAAAGAATTAGGTGTTTCCTGGCTTGTTGGGATACAGAATCCCTCCAGAGTGTTGTGACTTTACAGTTTGAGATACACATAATACCTTAAAAGATGCCCAATCAACCTGAAATGGCACCTTCCACTGTGTAGAAGCAACAGCTCACTCTGACCATCTTCTTCCCTATACCTTTTGATGCTGAGGTTAGATGTTCCACAAAGTTAATTTTACCTGCTTGCATCCACAATCCTTTGCTATCCAAAGGTAGATGCACCTTTACCTTTAGACTCAACCTCAAGCATAACCAACTTTAGAGAACTGATTCCACCTGCTGTTCTCATGCATCTTAACCTTGTGAACAAGACTTGTGATAATTAACTCCTTGACTCGGGCCAGCAACTCACTTATGAGAAGCAGCTAAACAAAAGGACAGAAGAGTGGGAATTCTCCAATCCCGAATCAACTGTCATCGTCTCAGGTTAAGGTCGCGGACATGAAGGTAAGAAAAGCTGTGCGGTTATCTTGCCATCAACTCATGTGTTGAGCGAAATTTTAGCCCTGTAGATGAAAACGTACACCGAAGATCAAAAGTTAACATCAACCACGAATGTCTGTGTTAAATGAATCCATCCATGGGTTGGTTGATGTTTTACAGACCAAGGGACCAACCAACCGACAACTGACTGACCTCCCTGGGGCCATGTGCAGGGAAATGAAAGGATATATTCAACAGGACCAAGAAGTGTTGTGCTAGAATGAATCTAGATGAAACCATCCAAGGTTTGCTGCAAAAAACTTCTCTTATGTCATGCAGAAACAAAGAATAATTTCAAGAGATCTGATATAAGAGAGAGAGATGACAATTTCTGCAACAACAATGTGTCCTGAACTTTATCAGCATCCTATGAAAGAAATCTTTTAACTGTAGTCGTGTGGGAGTAAATAAACACTTTACACTAATTAGAGTTTTTTTTCTGCTGGTGGCATTTTCCTGACTTCTAAAATATGTTAAAATTAGTAACAATTAAGTAGTTTTTACTGTGAATAAGGTTTTTAATTCTTCTGCTACCACTTTGAATCTATCGATTGCACACAAAGACACAGACATAGATGCTAACACAAATACACACACACACACACAAACCCATCCCTGTTGTGTGTCTCCTTTATGGCTCTACCCACGCACACATAGGAGAAAGATATCACGTGTGCCGCTCAGACGTTCCCAAATCATTATCTGCGCCCCCTCCTGAGAGGGTGGGTGGATTCCACATACACACACACACAGACATCATAGACAACAGGCGTGGGAGAGAGGGAGACAGGGGAGAAAGAGAATTAGAGACTAGAATTAGAGGTGTGTGTGAGAGAATGGGGGGGGTGGGGTGGGGTGGACATGCAGTCACGAAGCATGTTACCTTATGTGTAATGAGGAAAGTATATATTTGTTGAATTTCTTGAATCTAATTGTAAATATAAATCCAAGTCACTGACTTCTCTGCAGACGTTCAGTGCGTGTGCTCACCCTGCGTTCCCTGTCTCTGCTCCTGTAGAACAGGG
>JAPMOB010248520.1:0-13719 GCA_029875015.1 Lepomis gibbosus
TTTTCTGTTTTATAGTAAATTTAATATCACAAGGATGAAAGGACAGGTTTGGTGAAAGTTCTTCCTTTTCAACAAAAATCATAAAAGATCAAAACCACAAGTTGTGTCTGTATCCAAAGCAAAGCCGAAACTATCTGCAGACAACTCGATCGACAGAAAATGAATTGTCAACTAATTTAATAGTCAAAGACTTGTTTCAGCTATTTTAAAAACAAAAGCTTTAAACAATTCCTGATTCCAGCTTCTGAATCTGTCACAAACTGGATGAAGTGCAAACAGGAGAGACCCCAAATCCAAGACACCGGAGAGTTGACTGAAGGTGCACAGGTTTTAATCCATAAAACACCAAACCTCAGGCTTACATGCAGTTTGGGTGTAAAACGTCCAGACAGCTGTGCAGGCAACACAGAAACAGGCTGAACACTCTAAACACAACAATGACCAGACAGAGAATGAACAGAAACAGCAAACATTTAACAACAGGGACTAACGAGCATGCAAGAGCAACATGTGAAAGGGATCAGGACTAATGAGACAAGCAAGATGAGAGACCATCCATCTATTGTCAACTGCTTATCCTGCGTACAGGGTCGCAGGGATGCAGAGAGACAGCAGGGGAAAACAGACAGGCAGGCAGAGGGATTCTAGAGCAACAGACAGAACACAGGTTACTAAACACATGCCATATCAAACCAATCCAGACACAAGCAGACAGATCACAAATAATACAAACTACAGCCAACAGGTAAAACAGACTGAACGCAGAGCAGACAAAGCCAAAATAATGCAAACACATAAATGGCAGTAAATACAAGACATTAACTAAGACACAGAACTAAAATGTAGGGCTAAACCTAAGATACAAAACATAACAGCATGCAAATGAACAATGGAATAAACAAGGCTAAACAGTGGAAGCACAAGACAAGGAACAAAACCCCAAAACATAAAACATGGACCAACTGCTAAACAGAACAGGGCATGGAGCAGAGACAGCACCAACCAGGAAACAGGACTACAGTAAACATGGAACAGATCGGAAATAAGCAAGATACCAAAATACTGAACACAAGCAGACAGATCATGACCAGATAAACAATAACAACAGAGAGAGGAAGCACGCTAAGACAGCTGACAGACAGGATTGTGACAAAATCGTGATGATTTTCCGATTTTCTTCCTCCTATGTGATAAATACATTGATTATCTTTGGGTTTTAGACAGTTGGTCAGACGAAACACGACATTCAGCTCCAGGAACTTGATGATGGGTATTTTTCACTATTTTCCGAGATTCTATAGACCAGATTATCAGCAGATCAGCTGATATTGAAAATAAAAGTTGCAGCCAACCAGATATTTTCACACAATAGGAAAAACATTTCCACAGCCAGATTCTCTAGTCTGGCTGGGTCTAGTCTAGTCAATTTGTCACAATAACCATGAAGCCTTCATTTAGTTTCCCTCTTATCTTCTTGTTTCATTGTGCCCAAGTTTCATTGTCGTATCAGCACACTTCATTATGTTTCAGTCTGTTTTCTGTCAATCAACTGCCGCCCACACAAAGAAACAAGAAACTCCTGCCAGAATATGGTCTTTTGTTGCTGGAAAATGTTAATTTCAAGCTTGGTTTAACACAAAAAATGATAAGAAAAATCTGCTAATTATAATTGGTATGCTTTGTTAACAGATTGGGAGAACTGGGAGAACTGTAAACTAAAAGGTAGCCAGGAGTAAATAGTCGATAAGTAAAGAACAAACCTTGAAGTTTTCCATCTGATGTTGAGAGGTCCTGACAGCTCAGTAAAACAAAGCTGCATCTGTTCTTGTGTTCTACAGAGACGGACGTGAAACCAGCAGGGAAGCAGGTATGAATCCCCACAGGACTCCGCACACTCAGTCTGCTCCCCCCATTTTAAAACTCTGACCAATATTTCATTGATTTTTCCCCATTTCTATGACAAGGTAGAGAATATGTTTCAAAGACATCACATCCTCAGAGGTCTAACCCAAATGTAGCAGCAGTGGAAAAGGATTTAGGTGGGACTGCAGTCTGGCTGGACTTTGCCGAGAAGGGGCTCCTGGTTAGGAAACAGCCGCCATGACCCACTTCTCTGCTCTGCGTGAAGCTTGTCTCTGGATGTGATGTGGTGCAACTGGCGGAGCAGACGTGGAACAAAAGGTGGTTTCATCTTTGATCTTTTAAAGTGTGAACCTCAACAAAAAGTGTCTGCAGTCAAATCTGATCGATATACTGAAAATATCCTGCATACAAAGGTGCACAAACTGCGGTTTTGTTTCATTTTCTAATTTATACACCATGGATGCAGTGAGGGGAATTACAGCTCTTTAAAGGAGCCGGATCTTATGCTTTCCGAGAGCCTCCTCTTCATTTAGCACCACTTCCTGAGGTCACAGCCTAAGTTACATTCTTATTTGCTGCAAGAAATAAACATGCAAGATTCTTCATCTGCAATACACTAAAATCTTCTGACATGTTTATGGTTAGAAAGTGTGATATTTCAAGAATAACTATAGTTGCACAAAATACTAATAAAATTTAAATAGTATGGTAAGTAATAAATAATTCCAAAACTTTTTAATCAGTGTAAGTGTAAATTGTTCTTTGTCATGCTTTCTTTTTCCACAGGGGGCGTGAAATCGGCTCTCACACGGGTTCCCATCATTCACTAAAAAGAGCCGGTTCATTTATAGGCTACTACCTATCAAGATCTGCTACTTTGCAGTTATTTGCATGCAAATTGGTTAGTGTTAGGGTTTTCCCTCGTGCAGACTACACAACTTGCCATCTTGTGACGGGAGTCTTGAAGTCGTCGTGGCATTCTCACTATGTGACTACCTGCTCTCAATGGCTGGATGTGGATGTCGAGTTGCCCGACTCCTCCGGATATTTAGCATGCTAGATATCTGGGAGAGGTTGTCGATTGGTCAGAAATGTGTCGGGGAGCCGTTGTGTAGTTCACACGCCTGGAGACCGCCGATTGGCCGCTGATTTACCCCCCATCACAGGCTGACGGGCTCCGTGAACTAGGCTTTAAATGCTATCGATTTGCATTAACACAATGAAGGATAAATTGTCAGAACAACGGCTCATGCTGATCAGAAAGAGAACACCGGTCTCTTTTGATCAGTATTTCTGAGAATGTGGCCACCTTGTTTGAATACAAAATCTATAAAACTGTCAACAGTAGAGGTCCAATGTTTCCAGCCTGTATGAGCGCCCACTTGGTGACTGCTTTCAAATTTCAATTTAGCTTTCAAATATTGTGCAAGTTAATTATTACTTTACCTGGTAAAATCTGTGCATATTTTGAAGTAGATCCATTAGTAGAAATTGTTGATGGAAACGGCAAAACCTGAAAAAAAATCCCTAATTTCTCAAACATTTTTACGCTTGATTAAGGTGGTTTTTGCCTTTGTTGAAAAAGAGTAATTGCTCTAAATGGGAAATGGAAACGAATAAGTTCTGACGTAGCGAACTTGTAATTTATGTCTAAATAAATCTACAGCCATGTGTAATGTCAGCTACTGACCTGGTTTATCCGCTCCAAACCAGCTGATGGAAACACTTATTTGCAACATTGCAAAAGTCTGCTTAAAATTCGCATGACAATTAGATGGAAACATGGCTACTGACTATGACAACATTTTCTTGATGATTTCAAAAACTTGTTTCAGTGTAAAGCCACAAAGCAACTTAAGTCATCAGCCTGAACTTCTGCCTCATTATAAACAAGTGAAGAAATCTTTTGTTTCATGTTGACGTCATGCTGTTGTGTGACGTTCACAACTATGCAGACTTGTTCTTTATTTTTATCTCATATTTCTGCAAACATCCAAACTGCACTTTGTGTTTCCTGCAAATGCTCCCCCTCCCCCCTCAGAATGTCTTAGAGATCCACTTGAACATCAAGCCATTGCTGTTGTGCAGGATAATAAAAGAGCTCAAGTTGCCCTTGTGTTCATTCACTGGAGACGTAGTACGGCAAACAAACCAGGGAAGTGAAAGGCTAACCCTGTTGTTTAGAGTCAACTACATCCTGTACAGAATAATCCCTATACAGAGGTCTTTTGTTGTGAGGGGCTAAGCTAACTGCAGGGCGTGGTGGTATTACTGTACCCTACCTCGACAGAGCTGTCAGGTTGAAATACATACTGTCTTCAACTCAAACAAAAACCAAAAGAAAGACGAAATGAGAGCAGCAGGGGGGCAGATATGAACCAGTCTGAAAGAAAAAATACACCCTAATTTAAAGGCTTTGGCATGGTTGTTTTGTTCTGAAAACACCACATGGATTATAATTCACACTTAAAAAGGCCTGCGGTCGACAAGCTTAAATCATATTCATAGCTCTGAACAAAATCAGGTCATTTCATAATGGGAATTTTGTATCCCAAATGACAGACAAATCCAGCCTCAGTGTGACAGTGATATACGGCAAACGCCCCTGCAGGCTGGAAACAGGTTGAGGATGGCAGTGATAAGTGAGAGAATGGCTTACCAGACTTGTTATTATAACAGGAAGTGCCATTTGCGGCACACATCCAGCTGCAGAATTGCATAATAAGAGAATAGGAAATTCTGCTGATAAACCTTCTATTGTTCCAAACTGCCAAGCAGACCAACAAAATAAACACAACATGGGCTTGTCCGCTGGTTAGTCCAAACAACAACACTGGGTGTAGCAAGGTGCTGCATGTATCACAAAAATTAACATTGGATTTGCAAATGGGTTAAAAAATATTTTCATTAAACTAAAAGGATTTCACACTTCACGTGTCAAGAAACTCTTTATAGAAAATGGTTATACAGTCGGTGGAAAAAGCTCCGCTTGATTGAATGTGATTGGACGTCACTAAGAAGCTGGAATCCAAGCAGCTGAAGAATCAGCCAGTGATTGTGAGTGTGTGTGTGTGTGTGGAGGGTCTCCTGAATGCAAAAGGAAGTGCTAATACAATCATGTATAATAAAAAAACATGAAGCAGGAATTCATTACACAGCTGGATATGTGCTGTCTTATTTTGCTTCGTGTCGACAACTCCAACAATTTGTCTGTCTCTTAATACTAACCAAACCTATCAGTGTAGCTCTCAGCATGAAGCCCACAGGTCATGAGCAGGGGCGTTGCTAGACACAAAGCTCTACCGGGGCACAGACCCCCTCATTCCCCGTGTAAATTTTAAATTTTGTTTAAAATGTGTTAGTATGTGCCTCACCAGCTTCCTTCCTTAGCACGCACCTATGGTACCACCTAAGAAAACTTCTGCTGAGGGGCCCTCATACTGACTTGAGCCATGTAAGCAATTTGCCATTGCTGCTGATTTGAATGGGCCTCTGTGCACTAACTCAATCCACCATTAGGGTCTGAGGTGCTTGTATCTGATGCTGCCTGTAGACCTCTGGCTGTGCTTTTACTAGCTGAGGCTGCCTGTTTTTCACCTGGATCTGTGTGACCTGCCAATGTGTGACCTGCTAAAAACATCTGGACTGGGCCTGTGCTAGTACTGGATTTGGATCAGCTGTGTAGTGGCTTATGATCCAGCATCTACTCTACTGACCAACTTCAGCATAGCCCTGGAATATCAATACTTGCCACATAGACCAGCTCTGACTGGGGGATCTCGAGGTGTTCCGAGGCCAGTGTGGAGATATAATCTCTCCAACTAGTACTGGGTCTTTTCCGTGGTCTCCTCCCAGCTGGACGTTCCCGGAACACCTCCCTAGGGAGGGATCCAGGAGGCATCCTTAACAGGCTCCTTTCGACGCAAAGGAGCAGCGGCTCTACTCACCTCCTTGCAGATGGCCAAGCTTCTCACCCTATCTCTAAGGGAGACACCAGCCACCCGCCTGAGGAAACCCATTTATCTCATCAATCCCTGGGGCTTTGCCACTGTGGAGTTGTTTGACTACCTCAGTGACTTCCTCCAGGGAAATTGACGAGAAACCCCCATCAGCCTCTAGCTCTGCCTCTACTAGAGAGGGCGTGTCAGTTGGATTTAGGAGTTCCTCAAAGTGTTCCTTCCACCGCCCAATTACCTCAGCAGTTGAGGTCAACAGGGTCCCACCCTTACTGTACACAGCTTGGACGGTTCCCCCGCTTCTCCCTCCTGTGACCAGAAGCACTTTGGTGCCGACTGAAAGTCCTTCTCCATGTCTTCTCCGAACCTCTCCCACACCTGCTGCTCCTGTACCAATAACGTCCGGCTAGTGGGCGGCGAGCCTTCACTCTGGGCCCCGGCTCCAGACGGGGACCCTGGGCTTCCTCCAGGCAGGTTCTCCTCTTCCTCGTCGTTTCATCAGGTGTCTTTGTGAACCATTCTCAGTCTGGCCCCTCACCTGGAACCACTTTGCCTTGGGAGAGCCTACCAGGAGCACTAGGCTCCAGACAACACAGCCTCCAGGCTCAACGGGGCATGCAAACCTCTCCACCAAGATAAGTCGATGGTTCCTGGAGAGGTTTAATGACGAGGTAAAAGGGTCTAGTGACGCCTACGGTCATGAGTTTCATGTTTTATAAAAAGCAAAGTAATTTAGTTAAACAGTTGGGCTTTGGAGGTTATTGCAAATGTTACTCAAACAGGGATAAAATAGTATTGTAAGTGCACTATTTTCAGCTGCAGATTAATGCACATTTATTTAACCAGGTGAGTCTCACCTGAGAGAGAAAATCTCTTTTGCAAGAGAGACCTCATGCTCTAGTGTTTTTAATGCAGCAGGACGGTGTGAGGCATTGATTCAAAGTTAACTTCTTCAAAATTGAAGATTTGAAGACTGGTTTTGCGTATTTACACATTTGAATATTGATAAATAAAAAGTACAATGTACAGCATTTGCAGCCTATTGTGCTTGACTGAAAAGAGGCAGATTAAAGTTTATTATTAGAAAGTCTCTTTTCAGAAACACATACAGTAAATATAGATAGCAGTCTTTTAAATCTAAACATCTAACAGTCCTCTAGAGATTTCGTTAGCATGCCCTCAAAGCTCTTCTTGCTCACAAACAAACATCCCTCCCCTCGCTTGAAGCATAACGTGGCCTCTTCACAGTTTATGTGCATAACAAGATAAAATGTGGTCTTGGTAAGTGGGAGAAGCCGGGATGCGGGCTTGGTTCAGAAGCAGCGGAGAAGCAGCAGTAAAGCCTCAGGGGAGCTTCATGCAGGCAGGTTATATCAGGTCGGGATTGGAGAGCTGGATCCCCTGCAGCGGCCGGCAGAGTTGGTGTCCTGGCCTGTTTTCATTCCAGCCGTCTGCTCAGGGACCAGCTCTGGTGGTAATGGTTTAGCCCCAGGTAGCAGTGGACTAGGAATCCATATTTTCAGCTAAGTGTGGAAATCTGCACAGCTGTTTAGCGCAATAACCTCGACATCAGTGGTAAAAACCAGACATGTATGGCTCACAGACAAAAGGTTGGCTGTTCCTTTTGTCTTTTTATGCAGGAAACTACTTTTCCATCATAAAAAAATGTATACTTTATAGTCATTGAGCTGAAATGAGCTTTGGATATAAATGCAGACCAAATGGCACACGATATGTTTCCACACACTGTAATTCATGCAAGAATAACACAACAAAAACAACATTTCCCAGCATCACAACACATCACATCTCTGACCCAAGTCCCAGTTGTTTCATCCAAGGCTTGGAATATGAAATGATTTACAGTGAGGCACATTTTTCACCCACATTAAAACTCAGAGCTGCTCACTCGAGCCAGAGGAATACAAATATAAACATCACTTAAAGTTCCTGCGCCCAGATGAACTCAATAGCAAAAACAAATGGCTGGTTAAATCAGGCACCGAGCCTCCTGCACATTCTTTCTCCAAATGGATTTTGCATCTGCTGAGAAGGTTTTTGTTTCTTCTATCGCATCTGCTGCTTCTGAAATAGGAATTCGGCATCAGGCTGAGGTGGTAAAACTTTCTGGAAATGTTCCTGTCATGTGTGAGTGAAGAAACATGACGGGCATTAGTTCTGTATATGGAGAGTTTGGACCGTTGTCAGGGAAAGAAATTACAAAAACTTGACTGTGGTGACCACTTTCAAAAATGCATTTTTTGGAAACATTTATTTTAAAAAAAAGCAACATTTCGCCTGGCATTAAACTTACAATATGACATATCTTTATACTTAAGCCACAGGCTGCAACAACCACATCCATAATTGATCAAATGCACCCATAAAATGTATTAGTGAGTGAACATTTCAGAAATGATTTTTAATTATACAACTTTGATACAACCGTTTTTCACAGGCCTCAGCTGAATTATGGGTACAAACGTGCAGGTGTTTATAAACATGCATTGCATTGCTTTAGTATTCTTTTTGACACCCAGACAGGCCTTTAAACACTCATAACTAGTTGATGAGCTGATAGAAGACACCTTTTGCTGATTACTTGCCTTCTGATTGGCTAGGGCTGATTGAACGTGGTATGTCATCTGTACAATGCAGATGGACTTCTGACAGAAACTGTTGCTTTGTTTCTTTTCATTTTAATTAGTAAATCACCGTCCAGTGAAAACCATTTGGTGTTTTGGATTTTTTCACATAAACTGAAGGACTAAATGTTCTTTTGTAGGAGAAAACTCTCTTACTTCTTATAGTAGTAGTACATCAAACAATAAAAAGCCCATTGGACTCTCAAAAATTCATCATCACAAAGCTGAAAACATGGTTTTTGGCACATTGACTATACATTGTTTTCACAAGAAAGTGAACATATGAAATACATCAAAAACTTTCACAAACATTCCACCTTTTTTTCCACATTCCAGCAGTAACATTGCCCAATAGCTCTGCAAAAACTAGATATATTCAATCTGAAGGCCCGAAGTATAACTGTATGTTTGGCTGCTTTTATTCAGATTTACTCTGACTGCATGGGGGGACATGGCATTGAGACGAAACCACTCCGGATGGCCGAGAACAGAAACTGGATCAAACTGCTAACCACATTTTGGCTGTGTTTGTGCATGTGCATGTCAGAGGTAGAGAAACAGACAAGTAGAGGAATTTCAGGTGATGGTAGACATTCATGGAGGTCCTCAGCTGATTGACTTTCTAAATTTTAAACTCAGCCATTTTGAAAAGATGTGTTTTGTATCTATGCAGTTGTTGAGGTTTTCTCACTGGAACAGCAGATCGATTATTGTGTGCTAACAATCACTGCCTTGTTGTAAACATCTGTTTTGTATGCTAGCTAATGTGCCAGTGGCTTGTAGATGAATATTTTCATGGCAGTCAACAGAAAAGGGGTTGGAAATGGAACATGCATGAAATATCTTCTTTCAGTAAAACTCAAAAGCACGATGTCTGTTCCCTTGTAGTCACAGTTTAATATTTACAAGTTAGTCGGCTTGTTAACTTTATAAAAAACTAATTGAGTTGTTTTGCTGAGTTTAAATGCTACTGTTGACAAATCATGGAAAAAGTCAATGAAACAGTGATTTTTAGTGTGAATGATACGCTGCAGTTTGCAATAGCGTTGCAACACAAAGGAGGCTAACCATACCTTTTTTTTTTCTTTTCTTTTTTTTTCTTTTTTTTTAGGCTAACCATACCTGCAAGCAGCGTATACAGTAGCTGTAGGGTTAGCCGGTTGACGTGCATGTATTTACTGACAGGGGGCTGTCAACTCCTAAACACAAACATCGCTAGCTAGCTAGCCAGTTATTCAGCGACCAGAAGCGGTACTAGCGTTTCCAGTCACCTCTGGGCGTCATATAGAGACATGCCTGGATAAATATACAGTGTTTATACACTTTATAGCGTAACCAGGCTGGACATTTAGTGATAATAGGCAATAATAGAAACCTGTTGTTGCCGATGGATTATGTGTTTGATGTATGTCTAATATCCTTGTTTATATTTGAAAAACAGACTGCCTATAATTAACATGACTTACTGTTGAGTTATATATAAAATAAAGACATGATCTCTTTTGCAATCATCATGACTCTGCATCATTTAACTTGCTGTGCACCAACCAATCCAGACTTTTTACCTGTTAGAATACCTTTAAATTTCCAATACAACTCATTTTTCCACTCGCCAGAAAGTGATTGCAGCGTCTACTTATTGACTGAAAAGTAGACTCTGCCTCACAATGACTTCATTTTTTTCAGAAGAGATATATGATACCAAATTTGTTTAACATTATATTTTTAATGACATACTGGAGCACCAAACCAAAAATGTAAACACTTTCCTGATGAGTTTATAGTCTCAGTCGCTAGTTTCAAGTCTTCTTCAATACAAAATGATGTTCATTTAGTAAATTATGGTCCCATTTTTTTAAATAGACCGTAAAGCAGAGTATGTTTCAGGGCAGGATTATCTATGATTGACAAGTCGTTACCATGGTGACCGGTCTATCAGGCTAGAGCCGACTCATACCCTTGGCACTGTTAAAATTTAACAAGCGGCGTTGAAAAAAACTATTAGGAGTGGGCTGTTCACTTTCTCTGGTGAGTACATTCAGTGTTAAGACTGTTGTTTGCTAGACAAAGTTATCAGCCCAGTTAGAATGACAGTTAACGTGAGTTACAGTTGCAGCTAGCCAAGCAAGCTAGCTAGCTCCGCACACGGCCGTTAGCTCCGCCGTATCACTTCCAGGCACAAATACTTGACATGGCGGCGACCTATCGGCCAAACTCGAGGCTTCAAAACAGCAGGCCACAAACCAACGGGTGGCATCACGATGACTACGTCCATTTCTTATATACAGTCTATGCATGCAACAAAGGTACAAATAGTTATTGTGTTGTGTCTACTGAATACTGTTTTCCTGTTTCATTAGTGACTGATTTAGTAGACGGGATTAAGAACGGGGATGTCCTCCTACATAGCTGGCTACAGTAGCCACATGCATGAAATATAGCAAAAGAAATGGTGACAAGTGTCAGATATGTTGTTGTAAAATCAATCTGTTTCAACTGAAAATGACACTGGCAGGAGGGATACGTAACATCATTAGTAATTGGTTACCAGAACACAAAAAATTAAACCCTCTTCCCAACAGGAAATCAGCTAACATGAACAAAATTCAAACAAAATTATATTTGATCCTGATTATCAGCCAACCAGGACTCCAAAAATCTAAATTCTAGTGCTTTAGATTAGGTTGGGCTACAATTAAGCAAAGCAATTAAGCAAGTTTTTAAACGAAAACGTAGTAGTGTTGATGTAGCCTTAGTCAAATGGTATCCATGGTCCCCAGATAATAAATTCAAATTACACCAACTTTTCCACCAGTGCCACCATGAGGTGTTTAGTGAAATCTCTCGACAACTATTGGTTTATGCTAAGTAGCACATTTTAGCATGTTGAAACACTACACTAAGAGGGTGAACATTGTAAACATTATACCTGCTTAATGTCTGCAAGTTGTGAGCATGTTAGCATGCTGGCTTTAGCATTTAGCTCAACGTACCTCAGGCTTTGCAAGATGCTAGCATGGCTAAAGACTCTTAATCATGCTTTCAGGCAACTTTCTTTTTCCATTTTTGTTGTTCTATGGATAGCTGGTTTGTGAGACCTCCTGGGTGGTGCCAGACATGCTTTCAAATCTTCCAGTCCTACAGCTTCATAATGTAATCTGTTTGTTTCCATTTCACGTTGAACAAACCATAATACCAGAGATGTCCCTCATTTCACCGTGTCTCATCATATCTCCTCCACCCACGGCCAACACCAAATCCAGATGTAAGCCAAAACGCTTGCTTTACTTTTCAGCCACAGATCCCGGGCAGAGCTCTGTGTCCTGAGAACGTCAACCAGAAAGCAATCAGAGCAGTGCAGACTCTCAAGAGCCACAATTAGATTTGTAGCGTTTTCGCTCCAGACTTGGTGTTGAGCAATGCGCCAGCCCAGACTACACCCTGCTATGAGTTCATTAAGAAACTACCCACACTACACCCATTTATCTCAGTCAGAAGGGTATGCAGGAAACCAGAACCCCATTTCCAATACACTGCCAGCCATACCAGAAGCACACACTCACAAAGACCTCAGCACGGATGGCTTGCCTTGTATCACTGACTTTCCTTCCTGCATATTCTCATATTTGCCCAACCTCCCTGGATATGATTGTGTTTTGTCCCGATTGTGTTTTGGTAGGATTAAGTTAAGAAAACACTTACATGCAGGTATGAAAACAGAGGAGCTAAGCCACAGAGAACATGAGAAGTGTTGGCTAAATAAAGCCTGCTGGAGAAAAGGTTAATATGTACAGCGCAGCCAAAAGAAGCTAAAAGTAGGTCACTTGGCAGAGAGCCGTTTGTCTCGCAACAAAAAGGTGAGTAACAGGACCGGAGGTAGAAGCAAAGGTCAGGAATCCCTCTTAAAATCGTGTGTGTTTTTGTGTGTATTTAAATGCGTGTGTGTACTTGAGTGCACTCTGGAGCACCATATTTCGAAAGCCGGAGGCACTGGCGGTCCTCACCTTCCACCAACATTTTGGGGGGAGTCTCGTTTGCCTCGTTTAGATCCTTCACTTCCCAGAATTCCCTCCCGCATCGCCCCTGCCCGCAGAGCACAAAAGGAGGGATGGATCCTCTCCATAAATAACCAGCAGAGCAAAGCCAAAACCACTATGTTTTTCTCTCCATGCTTTGTTTCAAAGCCCTGGACAGCTCTCTGCAGAAAGTAGCTGTCCAAATGTGCTGGATCCATCACACGGGCAGATAAATCTCTGGCACACATTGAAGAAAGGAAAAATTTATAGATAGAGGAGAAGAAAACCGTGAGCTGAAATTGAAGATGATCGGATTAGACTGACTTGTCTGCACATGAGATTATGAACAGAATAATGTCAGAACGTGTTGATATAATGTGTCAAGGAGGGTTAGTTCTTTATGAAAAGAAAAGAGTCTAATCATCTGCAATATCATTTTAGTGCTGAAATTAGTTGACTAGTCCATCAGAACAAAATCACAAATTTTGACAATGGATTCATTGTTTTAGGTCATCTATTAAGCATAAATGTAAAAACATTGCTTGTTCCAATTCCTCAAATGTGATGATTTATCTGGTTTATAGTATTAAATATTTTAAATATTTTGGTGTGGACAAGTTAAAAGTTTTACTGAAGAAAATCTGAAAAATAAAAAATAGCATTTCATAATATGAAGTTGAGTTTAAAGAACATATTGAAGTGATTCATGATATTTATGAAATTAATGATAATAACAATGTTTTATTTATTTAGTTGTATTTAGGCCCCGTACAGTAATTGTTATTACCATTTTGTACAATTTTCTATTAGTATTATTTTGTGGATTGTTATCAATGATTTTATAAATTAATTTATTATTTAGTTTTGTTACCTTAAACGATTTCCAAGAGGTCCTGCAGGGAAGCGCTACTACTTCCATCTTTCCATCTATTTTCTGCTTTTCATTTTTTGGGTAGTAGTTTTATTTTGACCTAGGCTCTCTCTGAAGTTTAATTAAAAGCAGACCAACAGATATTGCCATTATAGACAGTTTTATTGTTTTGGGTGACTGTTCTCATCAGTGTTGTTTGCTGCAGCAGCAGGCAGCTGTTTTCAACAGCAACTTTCAACATGTGTTAATATTTTGTTTGACACATTTTCTCGCTTCTGTACTCATCCTATTCTATATCTGGTTTTATGCAAGTCCCCTTTCTTGTAATCATAAAAATAACATCTCTCTCTCTCTCTCTCTCTCTATAT
>JAPMOB010248524.1:0-13031 GCA_029875015.1 Lepomis gibbosus
CTAATGGCTCTTTGTCCAGTACTTTGATTTGTGACTAAACACTTGTAAAAGTAATGACTTTCCCATCAACCTCAAATGAGCCTCATGTTTAGTGCTAATTACCAAATGTTATCATTCTTACATGCTAAAAGGTTGAATGTGGCAAACATTACCTGTTAAACATTCACATCAGCATTGTCAATTTGAGCATGTTGGCATGCTGACATTAGCATTTAGCTCAAACCTCCAGCCGCCAGCATGGCTGTTGACATTTTTCTTTGCCTTTGTTGTTTTCAGGAACATCAAACGTTTAAATGTCTTCTTTTCCTTCATCTGCCCTACCTTTCTCTCTCTGTCTCTCTCCAGGCTATCACACCCTGTTAGCAGTGTTTGCCGTGCGTTGCCTCCCTCATCACACATTCCTACAGTACATTGACCACGGTGTCCTGCAGCTTACTGAAACCTTTGTGTCTCGGCTCATGACAGGTATGCACACACACACACTGACACACACACAGACACACACACACACACACATACACTTCTAACTCTTTCTTTGCGTATCTCAGATGTTTTACAAGAAAAATCATGTATGGTGATGAGACAAGGACAGTGTCCTCTTAGTTATTCATTTTTCTACTGATGACAATGTCGGTACGTTGGCCCACCACTTTGATCTAGACTGAAATCTTTCAACAACTAATGGTTGGTTGCCATGAAATTTTGAAAAGACTTTCATGATCCCCAGAGGAGGAATCCTAATGATGCAGATATCAAATAAAAGGATGACATTCATGTTTTTTGGGACGTCTGTTTAATGGATTGCAATGAAATTTGATACAGACATTCATGTTCCCTTCAGCACTTTGGTGTGCCGATGACTTTTCCTCCAGGGCCACCATCTGATCAAGAGTTTAAATTATCCAATAATTTGGTTTATGACTAAATACCCACAAAACTAATGTAATTCATATCTTTCCCAGCTGTACTTTGTATTTAGTGTTATTTACCAAATCTAAACATGCTTACATGACAAACTAAGATAGTGTACGTGGTAAACATTATACAGTACCTGCTAAAAGTTGGTATGTCGACATTGTCATTAACATGCTACATACTAACATGCTGTGGTTAGCATTTAGCTCAAAGCACCGCAAATATAGCCTCACAGGGCTGGTAGTGTAGACTTTGAGCTTTTATAGACTTAAAGTTAACAGCCTTTAAGTCTATAAAACAAAATGAAAAAAATATAATAAATACACAAGGATATCAAACACTCATTGTTTAAATGTTTAATACCAAGAAGTAATAGTAGCATTATATAGCAATATATAATGGGAAATATCATTTGTCAGTTAATTTAAAATAAACAGTACGTATTGAAATTGGAGGTCATACAATAAATGATGGTGTAACAACTGAAACATGTAAGCCTGCAAATTAATATAATAATATATTATTTAGAGGCAGCAGCAACAAACAACAGAAAATTACACAAAATTGTCCCAGAGACATTTTCGTCTACAAAACTGAAGTATTTCCAAAACTATCGTTGAGTCCAAGTGTAGCATATCGTTTCTATGTTTATCAAAACACACTAATTTGAAGAAGTTGAACACATGAAAGCATGCATAATGCAGGGACGAAATTAGGTGGTGTCATTTAAGGGCATGAGGTGAAATTTTTTCTTGCTGCTGCTTTCTCCTCTTTGATGCCGAGAAGCAAAGAAATACAGGAATGGATTTAGGCAGTGATTAAAAAAGTAAAAACATTCCACAAACGTCAGCTTTTGACTAATAATAAGCAGTTTATCAGAATCTGTGAAACGGGCAGCTACATACACCACACGAAGAATGAGAGGGAAAAAGCCAACCATCAGGGAGACGGCGATTATTCGAATGAAAAGTTTATTAACTCTAGGCTGTTTCTTTCCAGGCATTTGATTTCGTTTGACCCCTCTAACAAGTAGCAGGTAGAAAGACAACAAGACTAGATGGCTGAAAACTATAAATACGATGTAGACCACTTCTAGCACTGGTCTGATCCTCTGATTCCTGCAGCCTTGACATTCAGTCCACTTGGTTTTCACCTCTATTAGTGAAAAAACAACAGGAAGAGCCTCCAGGGCTCCAAGTATCCACACACTGGACAGAAATAACCGTTGCCATGTTCTGGCCAGGCTCTCCCACTTATTGGTATGAAGAACCTGGCAAATGGAAAGGACATTTTTAGTTTGACATCCTATTGGTTTCTACAGTCACTACTTTACAGAACTGCTCATGGATGTTTGCTTTGAAAAGCAAATATGATCAGAGTTAACAACAACCCCCTGATAACATGTAAGCCCCAATCCAGAGTTTAAAGTTTCTATGATTCATGATTCATGATCTGTGGATGTTTGTGAAAATTTGTGAAGGACATTGCCAATGATGTAAAGTGCTACACAGAAAGGTCATCGATATGTATATCCATTTGGGGATTGCATCATTTTTATAAATTTTATCAGCTTTTTTTTACATTTTTAAAAAAACTTTTTTTTCAAACCTAATGCTTAGTGCCGCTTGTTATCTTATTTAATCTTATCCCTACAAATAACAAATACTTGGGATTGTTAGTTTCTTACCTGGTAGTACCTCTGAATACTTATAAGCACCAGAATGTTCAAGTCAGAGGTGATGCAGAAGAAGAAGAAATAAAAGAGAAGTTGACAGACTTCGTGTGTCAAATGTGGTCCATTGAAGAAAATGACCACACCAACAGGCAAGCAGAGCAGGCATAGGAGGTCTGACACTGCCAGGTTGAAGAAGAGGCGCTGCGGCATGGAGGACCCGCGCAGATGCCGACTGAGTTTGACGATCACGCTGATGTTAGCAGGAATACCAAGTAGGCAACTGAATGCAATAATCACACCAGCAACAATGTACCAATGACTGAGGCTGGAGGTCAGTGGCATTCCTGACGTGGAGCAATTATTGATTGAAAAGTTTAAGAGGAGGGCGGAAGAGGCGTTGAAGCTGGAGTCAACAGTCATCATGGAGGAGGAATGAAGGACAACGATGAAGAAAGGATGAGACTTCACTAAAGCAAATCCGAAAGATAAAAAAGCCTCCTTTTATGTCGAGCCCGGGCTGCATGTTTTTTTGAGCTGCTCAGCATGAAATATTTAGCTTTACCACAACGGTCGTGGGCACACCTGTTAAAGACTACTTTCTGAATTACCCCAGAAACCCCCTTAGTTAATGTGATGTTAACAGCTCTAGTATGGAGCCCCTAAGTATATATAAAATACATTATTAAATACATTCTAATATGAATACATTGTGTAAAATAAGTAGACAAGTTGATAATATTATTTATATATTTTTGGAAATTACATTTTCCCAGTGAAACTTTTATTTCATAATCTCACTTTTGATGACAGTGGAGTCACATGGGTCTGCCCTTTCACATGTTCCCCCAGCCACCCAGCAGGCTAACCACCTGCGAGAAAGCTAGCTAAAGGCATTTGGCTACAACAACTAAGACTGTGAGTTTTTGCTCTTCACAGCGTTGTGCATCTTTAAAATCACTACTTTGCAGAATTACCCAGCTAGTTACTGCTGCTAACACTGGGTCTTCACTTAAATAACTTGCTGTGTACCAACCAATCCAGTCCTTTTTACCTGTTGAAATACCTTTAAATGGCCAAACACACATAAAATGCATTATTCTACTTGTCAGAAAGTAACTGCAGCCTCTACTTATTGACTGAAAGGTAGTTTCTGCCTCAAAATGACTTGATTTCATTCAGAAGAGTTATATTTGACAGATTATAAAACCAAAATCATTCTCCTTTTTTATTTCATAATAACCTATTTTTAATGATATACTGACCACCAAACCAAAAATGTCCCCAGTATTTGTTTCAGAAATCTGGTCACTGTATCAAAAGCCAACCCAGCTAGCAAGGTAGGGCTTGTGAGCTAGTTGGTAGAGTAGCCTATTTTTATATACCGTGTATGAGAGCCTTGTTAAGCTAAAGACAAAAGAGAGTTGTCTTATCGTCTTATTTATTCATTTAATGAATGCTGCCACCTATACTGGTAGACATACAATATAGTGGAACAGTGTAAATAGTTGCTCCTGAAGACTAACCACTAAACCTGTACAAGCAGGTCACACTACACAGCTGTGACCTTTGGTAGAGCATGTTGGCCGGATACTGCATTTATCTGATTTCAGTGGTTATTACATGTGAAACTTTAACACATGAAATAAGCAACATCCTGAAACAACCATTTTTTGAATACTTTTATCATTATATGTACAAAGAGGCCAGAGGTTAAAGGTAGCTACCATTGGGTTTCAGTGCGTTACTCAGAGATATTGTGTATTTTGTATGTCTTGGTTTAGATTTCATACCATGGAAAACACATTATTCAAAGGGCAAACATTGTGACTTGGCACCGACATCAACAAAACCAAAATATCTGTGCTTCCTCATTACTCTTGATCTTGATGTAGTTTACATGGTTCTTTCTCATGGGGAGAACAAAGATCCTCAAAGATGAAAAGATTATTTAAAGGACAGAGTCCAAATGGTTTTAAACTTCAAAGTGAGAGAAATGAACGTTTCGGGACTTTGAAGTGAGCGGGTTCAAGCATCACTTTAATCAAATAAGTATATATCTATTTACATTTTTGCTATACTATCCTGGGTAATTGGCAGGGCAGGTGTGCACTTCTGCCTCATTACAAACACACACAAACATATATTCTCTTCTAGGATTTATCATTCTTACCAGTCTTTCTTAGCCTGGTTCCTGATTTCTGAAATGCCATTCACATCACAGATATTTTCAGCAATTTACATAAATCATGAAGTTAAACAAAATGGTAATCCAATCCTATTATTGGACTTTATAATGGTAATTATTTACAGTTGCAATCAAAATTATTTAACACCCACTGCAAGTCAGGTTTATTGTCAAATTTAGCTGAAAATGCAACCTTTAACGACTTCTCCAGTCTCAAAATTATTCAACCCCTTCATAGCAAGCATCTTTAGTACTTAGTAGAGCACCTTTTTGCTGTTATGACCTGCTGCAAACAAGATGCATAGCCAAACACCAGCTCCTGGCAATGTTCCTGAGGAATCTTGGCCCATTCCTCATGAGCAATGGCGTCTAGTTCAGTAATATTTCTGGGTTTGCGTACTGCAAACGCCTTCTTGTTACTTTATTAATCATATTTGCATTGTAATGATTAATTCATACAATAAATAACTGATTGCTTTTTTCCTTATAACATTTTAAATATCTTAATGTATTTTTTTTGATTTCCCCAGTAAAAAGAAATCAGAGTGCTGTTTGCTTGTAAATATTTAAAATCACAGATTGATTGGCGTTTACAGTAACTTAGACAGAAGTACTGAATGTCACCGCCCACACCCCGTCATGCAGACTTTGTGCAGACTGTTTCAGCTCCCATTGAGTTAACACTGCATCCGGACCAGGACCGAACACAGACTCTGAGACTGATAGAGGCCAGTTTGACAACAGGGAATACAGTGCCGAGGTGGTTTTATTGGCGGGTTTGGTTATTGGGACCCTGGGGCAGACTCAGCTAATAGGACTGCTAGCTGTACGGTTAACCAAGCTAGCTACAGTTTCAGTTAGCAGTTTAGCAAAAAGTAGAGCTGTCTGTCCACCAAGAAACTCTATAAATCACTTCGTTACCATATTCCCTGTTAGTCTTAGAGGGTGTGTTAAAAACAAAACTGTTCGTTCCACATTCACTGAGAGGCTGCTGACCGCGGTTTTAATGCCTGCTCACCAGGTGTTGTGCTGGATTCTGCATGCCTACTGAGAATTGCATGCACCTCACGGGAGGTACCGGTCATTTATGCTGACAAAAGTGGATGCAAATCTCGGCAGGTAGCCTACATCATCATGAATTGCCGAATTATGTATCCACCTCTTAAGATTTCAGACGCTTTGTTCTACACATTGATCAAATGCGGTTATCACCACATATTTTTGCTGAATCTCAAGGAATGCTACTTCTACTAAGTGTAATAACATATTACAACTCTAAACGTTCATAAGATATACCTCATAAAATCATTTATCACCATTGATGAAACCCACAAGAAATATTATGGCATTTAAAAGCAGTATTTGGAAGTGCATGCAATTCTCGGCAGACATGCAAAATTTGGCATAACACTGGCTCCAGTTTAGGGTTAGGGTTAGGTGCCAAATGCACACCTCTCCTTGCCATTATCCTGGGCAGAAAATTTCAAGTGCTTGAGTAGAGGTGTAAACACTAACACTCCCTCGGTGCTCAGAGCTCCCAGTCCGGGCTGAGCCAGCTATGACCCTTAATGTTAATTACCGCGGGTAGCAGTTTCTTTAGAAACGCTATTTGTTCATCAGCAAACTTCATAAATTGCAGAGAGTTGAGACAGAGCAGCCGGGGGACACTGGGAACTTTAGGACACCATTACAATGCCGTAGGATGTAGACAGCGAAGCAGCTGACTTCAGAAGTTGAAAGAGCAACTGTCAACTGGCCCGAACAGGCCAGCGACTAACCAATTAACTTGACCTACCCAGGTCGAAACTCTGGGTTCAAGTCAGGGGACTCTGATGGCCACTGTAGAAATCTTCCAGGACTTCAAGAACTTATCAAGCCCTTGATTAGTTGCACCAGGTGTGCTTGCACAAATATGCATAACACGTGCTGTTCTGACGGATTGTTTTTGGGGGGTTGAATTATTTTGAAACTGAAGAAGAAGATGCATTTTTAGTTGAATACTAGAAAAACACTTTATTGTGTTGAGCTATTTCAGTTGCTTTTGTTTGATTTGTTCATTGTAAACAGCTGAAAGTCTGTAATCGTTGACAATAAACCTGATTTGCAGTGGGGATGGAATAGTTTTGATTGCAAATGTAGATATAATATCCAACAATTAGCATTTTCAGATGAGAAGTGAACACTCTATAGCCATACTAGAGACTTGTAGACCTACTGCACTGTGGAGCTTTGAGCTAAATGCTGAAAGTTGACTAACTTGCTAGTGGAGAAGTTCAGGTAATTCTAGGGCAACACGATAATCAGGTGCAGCAATATATTGCATTAATGTAATGCTATGGACTGTATTGGTGAAAAAAGTTTAAGAAAGGAATTTAACAATCTGGGAAAAGTCATCATCTGCTCTCCTAGTTTTTGAGAAGTCAATTGAGGCGGTTTATGCTCCTTATAACAATACACCCTGAGATGGGAAGTATGCCAACTGCATATCCCAGAATTCTTTTGAGCTTCTGGGAGTCTGCCCGAAGCCGCTGAAGCAAGATGCCAGGTCAAAGGATGTCACAGGCTCTCTGCTTCCTTTTTGAATTGATGGATCTCACTGTGACACAAAAATACAACGTTCTGAAATTTCTTACTGCCAGAATAAGAAAGTGGTACTGAATCAGAATCCTCTTTGCTATGGTGATCGCTTGGGAAGCTCTGTTTGCCAAAACATTGTCTGTTTTCTATAAAAGTGAGCTATTCCTCTAATGCATTTTTTCCATGGAAATGAGCATGTGAGAAGAATAGTTATTGTAGCTACAGCAATTTGGGATTTTGTTGATTTGCATTTGTTTTACCTGCAGTGTCTTCAGAAAAAGAAAATAGCTGTTTAATCCCACGGTTCCTTCAGAAAGGATTTTGAGCAATTAACTTAGATATACAAGTACAGAAAGAAGGTGTGACATGGAATTATTTGTCTCTCCGTGTGATATTTTTCTTCAGAAGAGTAATTAGCACCATGTCTCCTCTCTTTGCACCCCCTCTCTCTCTCTTTGTGTTCAGATTTGGACAACAGTGATGCCAACGAGAGACTGAAGTTCAGCATACTTAAGAGACTCCCTGAGGTACTTCTGTGTGTGTTTGAGTGTGTGGGGCCAAAACACAAGGTTTGTATGCGGGGCCACGGGTCGCTTGGATTAGCTTGTCTAACAGGGAAAGATTAAAAGGAGCTTATTCAACCTTTTCTATCTAGTGTAGTCACTCCAAAAAGAATCTCATAGTATAATATCAGCTGTCCACGTCCTCGAGCGTACAATCTTGGAGGGCAGAGCTGAAATGTAGCAGCCTGTGGCCGGAGAGAATTTCTCAGCCTGGATGGTATAAGAAGTAAAACAATGCATGAGGCTATTATAATCCCATCTATTAGTGAGGAGGAAGTCTTGATCTTTCCTCGAATGGTTCTCTCCCCAAACTTTCCGTTCAGGTCCAATTAAGAGTTTGAAGCTATTTTAGGTCTCATCTCCCTCAAGCCCCCCTCAAGCAAATCACCAAGCACTTGTATAACTGGCTGGTGTTTATGTGTGTGTGTGTGTGTGTTGGGGAGGGGGTAATGTAGGTAGTTACCGAGTCTGTGTGTGTTATGTGTGTACCTAACTCTTGTGTAACTTCCACGTGTTTTTGTGTGGGTACAGTATATTTCTTCTGTAGCTGTGTGTGTGTGTGTGTGTTCCATCCGCATTGTGATCAGAGGAATGTTGAGTGTTTAGTGTCTCTGTTCTGTTTCCTGCCCGTCGGACCTTTGTTGGGCGAGTTTGGCAGGCAGGAGAGATTTAGCAGGTACAGAACACACACACACACACAGTCCTACAGAGCTACAAAACAGGAGATGGCCCACTGTGGGAAATTCATATCTTGGCTAAGCAACCCCATAACTCTCCTTATATATGTGTTTAAGCGTCACATGTCTTTTCAAGGTTTCTAAAAGTCTGCATTCTCATTGAGAGGTTGTAATTATTTTAAGTTTATTTGAGTGTTCCAGCTCAATAAATTATCATGTGGTTATTTTATCTATGAATACGCTCTCATTTGAACTTCAATTTAAACAGGACTATATCGTGATATAAAAAGACATATATCATAAAAGAGGATTTGAGCCATATTGTAATCCAAAAGAAGACGATTTAGCAAAATAGTTTAAGCACTGATGATGTAGTGCAAAAACATACGTATTAATCTCAACTTGTTTCTTCTCACCTCTGACTATAACACAACCCTTAAAGGGATCCAGCTGGACAGGGAAATTGGACAGAAAGCAGCCCTGAGGAAAAGCTGCATTCTCTTATTGTTAGCCACACCTGTTGTCTCTATTTGATTACGTACTATTTATTACTATGGTGTGCATAGAACATTTGGATTTCTCTGGAATTCCTCATTAGTAGTCAGCTCCTAAATGATGGTTTTGAGTTCCAGTTGGCAAATTGGAAAAGGACAGATGTTCACATGCTTCAGGGATGGGTTTTTTAGCTACATGCCTAAAATGCAAAATGTGTGTGTGTGTAGCCTATGGAGCAGAGGATCTACCATATGTGGGACCATCCTGTCAGTTCAGCTTCAATCTCCAGGGATTATGTCCGGACTCTGCTGGAAAAACACAGCAAAAACAAGGTAACAAAGTACCTGACTAAAACTCACTAACTATGGGGAAAATCTCTCAGACATACATGAAATCCCTCCAGAAAAAATGTGTATCAATGTGTGTCAATTAGTTGATAGACATTCTAATGTCAAATTTAATTTGATCAATCATTTATCCAGCAACAAGCCAAAGAGTCTACAGCCACGCTAGCACTTCTATGAGCCTATAATTAGACACAGTGGTGCTTTGTGCTAAATGCTAAAGTCAGCATGCTAACATGCTCCCAATGACGATGATAATGTTCAGCAGGTATGTTGTTTACCTTGCTCAACATCTTAGTTTAGCGCCTCCAACATGCTGACATTCGCTCATTAGTAATGAGCACATATTGACATTCCGATTAGCCAAAGCTAATGGGATGTAATTAATCTTGCACATATTTAGTCAACAAACAAGAGATTATTCTCTTAAAATGCTACAAACATTTGCTAATTCCAGCTCTTCAAATTAGTGGTGCTTGTCTCTTTTTTAAAAATCTTCTAAATTTGTGTGTTTTGGACTGTTGGTCGGACAAGACAAGCTTTTTGAAGACATCCCCTTGGGCGCTTTGTGATGGGTTTTTGTCACTATTATCACAGGTTTCTGACAAGGAATCCTTCCAGCTCTAAAAATGAAAAAGTCCTCCTTGGCCTTCTTTATTAAATTTGTTAAAACAGTGACCTCAGTTGTAAAGCTAACACAGCATCTATCCACGCCTGATGCCATTGGTTAGTTTCAATCATCTAATTGGGTAGCGGACTGGCATGGAGAGTCAGTAGCAATTCGTAAAAATATATGGGTGCCTAAAAAGTTTAGATCTGTAAGAGGAAACATTTGAGTCAAGGTAATAGGTTTCTGGATTTTCTGCCGATTTGTCTTGACTGTGTATATCCCGGAAAACCTGCAGAATCCACAGTTGTGTTTTTGCTTTTCCTTCCTCCTCAGGGATTTACATTCAGCAGCAGAGAGAGGCCAGGCTTCAGACCTGAGTTTCTGCCTCTTACCTACCTGGCAAAAATGCTCTCTGATATAGAGGAACAAGGTAGTGTATGTGTGTGTACGTGTGTGTGTGTGTGTGTATCCTGCCTTTGGAGGATTAAGACAGCTTGTGTGTGTTTATGTGTGTGCTTGGTCAAAATGCAGCAACCTCTCAACACGATGGAGCAAGGAAGGAAGTGTGTGGCTGTGTCTGGTGTTATATTCTCTAAAAGAAGCTGTATCACTCTCTAAACTTCTCTTCCTGCGTTCCAGCTCTGAACCCTTTCGAGGAGCAGGAGAACGTGGACGCAAGGTTTGTGGAGGAGACGGCTCTGAAACAGACAGTAATACTGCTGGGCTTTGAGGAAAAATGAAGGATGGGCAGGGGAGCGGAAGGACGGAGAGGGACAGGGGATGGATGGATTTAGGGGGAAACAGATGTGTGTGTGTGNNNNGTATCATCATTGACTTGGCCTTGAGGACAAGTGCCGGATGGATGGATGGATAGATGATGGAGGGACGTAGGGCAAGAAGCGAAAGATGAATGGAGAGATTGAGTGCCCACAAACAAGCTCTCAGTGTTTGATGACAAATTAGGGTGGGATGGAGCCATAGATGGATGGAGACGCCCAGAAAGGGAAGATGGAGGGGTGAATAGGAGGCAGATCGGATAAAAAAAGTCATCCTGTTTTTCCACCTCTAAATACTGAAGTGTGATATGATGTGAGGGACAGTGTCTTGTTATTGCACAATACACAATGTATGAACTGTGTTAAAAATGGAAACAATAGTAACACAATTCAATTTGGGGAAACATGCTTTTCATTTTTTTTATTAAAAATCAATAACTGCAGGCAGCTGTTTATTTGAACTTATATTTCTGTAGCAGCAACAATTCTCTTTCCACAACTTCTCCACTTTCTCTCATACAATTTATGAACATTGATGTCAAATATTGCAAACAATATTTATAAATCAAACACGCTTATTTGTCCTCCTGTGCTCTCTGTAATGCCGCTGCACCCCATCAACTTGATTACATGCTGACAAAAGCGTCGCTGACAGAGCTGCTTTAAATGGTTTGTCAGTGGCTGCTATGCATTCAATCTGGTCTTTAACACTGACTTATACAAAATATTTGCAGCTGAAAGGTGCGTTGGTATAACTCAGTGAGACTAACATGTCCTTGCAAAGATTTAAAATTACAAGCCCAAACAGATATTTAATGTTAGAAACGGAATGTACTGTATATATTCAATATTCAAGTTAACATATTCTTAATAGGAAATACACTGATTGTTACCTATAAAAAAACTAAATTGATGAACGACTAGAAGGATTTTCAAGCTTTGAGAAAAGTGACTATCAGGAAAGTCTCAAATATTTAGGAAATTCACTGTTGCTGGATTTGTCCAGATAATAATGGCTGGCTATAATTTGAAATGTTTTGATACTGGTGCTGGTATGATACCTATGTTGCTGCGCAGCACAAAATGATACCGTGATTTGAGAAATATGAACATGTTTTTCTACAAATTCTCAAATGTTAAATGTCTAAACACAAGAAACTGTACAAAAACTTTGGCTTGCATAAAACTGCCTAAAAGTAGCTCAATTTTGAGAGACTACATAACTTAAAAGGAGATATATCACATTCTTAGTACAAAATGATACCTTAATTTGAGTTATATAAACACATTTTTCACTCAGCCAAAGTTTTCAAATGTTAAACATTGTCTAAACTCGAGACAGTACACAAATTTTGGCTAACTGAATCAAAATTGAGCTAGTTTTAGGCTAATTTAAAGTGAAACTATAACTATAAAACACATGTACACCCACACACACACATTCTTAGTGCAAGAAATTTGTCTCACTAACACAGTGTGCAACTTTCTACATTGTGATTTAAAGTGAGACTATTTCACTTTTGAAAGACGAGGTTTCATATTCTTCTTACTTATACAAACTTATCCTAAATTCTATACACTCGGGGTTTTGCTGCTACAGCCTTATTGGTCTGGTATGAACTGTAGATTATGCTGGTTAATGTTAGCAATCATCAGGTTGATACCTCTATAACTGTACGACTGAGCTAGTTTGCTTACGTCATTGCTCTTATTTATATTTTAGCACTTACCATGATCCTTCAATTGTCATTTACTGTAAGTTACATCACCTTACAATAAATCAGGAAGTGGCTGAAGAAAAAGTAAACAAGGTCTAAGTGAATACACAAGGACACTCATTTTATAGTGCCTTTATTCATAGAGCAAATTGTAAAAATCAATCTCCAAAATGCTTTACAAACTGTAAAATCGAAGAAGACAATACAGGGTTTATAATAGGGCAAAAGAAAGAAGAAAAAACTGACATTACTCACCCTGCCTGCACACACACAAACATCTAGTTTGAATAACGTGCCATAATGTGGCCGCGTGCCCTCAATCATGACTAAGCTCTTACTGTAAGTGGAGAAATTCTTTGGTAGTGGTGGTGATGGTGGTGTGTGTGTGGGTAGCATGTGTTCATTATCCTTTTCACACTGTCTGGATGTTGGCACCCCACGAGACTCAATGCCAGAGATTATTTACATCTCCATGTTTGTGCTTTGATTTGAGAAA